>NQII01002930.1:33645-140469 GCA_002778355.1 Clitarchus hookeri | reverse complement strand
GGGGGTGGTTGTGGGCCAGCGTCACTCTAAAATTCCTAAACCGTCACACGACAACTTCAATGGCACGCTACAATAGTTGATACCTACTGATCAAAAACAAAACATTTCTCCCACGTACTCGTTCCAGAGAAATATTGCGTTTGGATATTATAAGGAAGAGATATCGGTAAAACTCGAATCACTGAATCTGGTGTTTCCCCGGGAATTGGTAATTTACAGATGCGCTCACGAAAATTTTATTGAGACTATCGTCAGCTTCTGAAATAAATGATGTTTATGTTCGTATTGTAAATATATTGCCCTCTTTAGTCTGAAGAATATGTCAACTTTTGTTTAATTAGAACCTTTTATTATTTTTATTACTTGAATTTCACAGCTGACTTATATGGCCTGTGGGACAACAATCATTTCACCGGTCAGTACATATGAGTTTAGGGTATTAAACGAAATTTGCTTCTGTTGAGCCCCAATATATTGTTATTTTCTTTTATAATTTTATTTTGTGATATAAACTACATTACTAATCAGTTTAGAAGAAGGAAACGTATTTTTTATGCATTCTTTTAAGCAATTAGTTTGCTGTTTCATTTCAATTTCGCAGGTTAGCTTTTAAGATAGGATCAGTTTCTAGTTCTCACTTGCATATCTGTTTTTACACTTAATTATTACGTGGAAAAGTGGGAAAATATGGATGAAAAACAGTTTCTTGCAATGGAAACATTTCACAATTGCCTTGCCATCTCGCGATTAGCTCAAACTATTACGCCGATGTGAAGAATACGTATAGGAATACGTATACAAAACACTATAGGAATACAGTTTGTGTACTCGAAAAAGGACGTGCTGACTCATCGATGCATTAAAAAATGTTGTTTTACCATTTGCAATACTGACTGTATCCACGGCATTAGTTCAACAGAATAAGAATATATAGCTATGATATATGTCCCGAGCCACTTAGATTTAGAACAAAAAAATCTTTAGATTCGATACTGTATAACAAAACAGAGGTTATTAAAAAATTACAATTTTTTAATATTAATTATACGAATACTGTATAGGAAGTGATTAAAATACTTTAACCATATAAGCATTGCACATGTATTGAATATGCAAAAAAAAAAAAAAAATCAAAACATTAATACGAGAAATATTTGCAGTACCATTTTTAAACGTTAAAAATGATCTTTACAACATTGTTCAACAAATACATGTTGTTTCAGAAGTGTTGGGACGCTATCATATACAAGAGTTTTTCATGCACTATTTTTAGACAGTTTTTGCCTCTACCACGAAAGGACGGGAATACTTCGAGAAGCTGTTTGAGAAACGAGCAACGTCAAAATCGGATCTTCGTCATTGGGAAAAGAATCTATTCCAAACTGGAACTGTACTGGATTTCAAGCGTATTGTAAATCAAATTAGATTTTCCTATCACCAATAAATAAAGTCGTTAAGAAGACTCAGCAGGGCTGGGTATATCACATGCATCTTTGCAACGTGAACTGCAAACCGCCTTCATAACTTGAAGAAAAGTTTATTTAACAGAACTACACTGCCTACTCGTGTGTGATGAAACTATTCGATACCTGAAGACACTCTACACCTGAGTAGAGTCTGGACATAAAACTGGAAATACCATAGGTACCAACTTTTTTGGCAAGTGTAAATTCTATATCAATGTATGACAAAGATTTTCAGTTATTTTTAGCTGTGCAGTAATTGTTAAAACGTATAAGTAATGAAGAGAAACACGAAAATATAACGTTTCTTTAGAAACATAAAATAAAACAAAGAAAAACCAGTCTGTACAAACCGATGCGGTTTCTGAAGGCTGACGCTCGGTTTACTGACACCACACCCGTAAATTACAAAATAAATTAATCTTAACTCAAAAACCAGAACACTGATAAAGGCCGTGGGTTAAGATCCACGCCAACAAAATATCTGCACAATAATATGAGATGGTACATTTTGTGAATCCATTTGGGAGCAGCGTAGATTTCTTCTTCCTTTACACATTCAGGACGCACTTGTTTATTCATTTCTTGCTGCCGTGGAGCGAGGCTATCTTATCATTTAACTTGACTACACGTGATACGTTCACGTTATTTGTTCCTGCTTGTTGTTGGCTAAAGAGTTGTCGAGATGGCGTGTCAGTATAGGCTGTTCGCAGTAAACATAGCACTTTTGAATGATCTACGTACGATCTACTTCTCGGACTGCATTGTATCCTTCCACCATTTGTAAATTTAACATTGCTATCGGCCTGTTTACTTTGTTAATACATAAATCTCGTAAAACCGCGAGATTATTAGTATCGTAAACTTTTTAAGAATTTGTTAATTATTAGTACACTTAAAAGCATTAAAAAATACCGAAAGAAAATGAAATAATTTCAGTATCAACAAATTTTTAACTAACACTTTTATTCGATGTTTAGACATGGAACTGCTTACTATCCGTCGTTACCAAATTTACTGGGTGCATGACAGTCAGTGTGCTCGTTTAAAGATATGCAAGTAGGGGCAGAGACATTTATCAAAGGTTGATTCCAGATGTGCTCAGTTAACAGTAAACCACCTTTACAATTGTGCTCCAATGATAAAAATAACACTTGAGTACGCGTGCTTAAAGTCTAACTTGGTATCGCAAGAATTTGCAAAATTCACGTACCTCTCATCATAATCTCTACGCAAAAAATGAAGTGTTTGACTAGCCCATTCACTAACTCACACACTCATCAACGCACAGCCCAAACCATTGAATGCAAAAGCATGCAAATTTAGGGATAACTCCACTTTGGGTGTAGGCGCCCGCTAAGAAAGGTTTTTTTCGAAATGCGACCCCTAAAGAGCAAAATGTGTTTTCGATAACTCCTCAGTAACTCATTAACCCCATAATATATCGTTATGCTCTTAGAGTCAAAGGTTGCCCATATAAATAGGCTTACCTAAAAACTAGTTTTATGACTTGTTGAAATTAAACCCTTATGGGAGTAAAAAAAGGGAATTTGTGTTTTTCAAGGACTCCCCAATCGCTCACTAACACGATAAGATATCGTCACGCGCTTTGTTTTATAAACCTACTCATAAATGCTTAAAAAGAGATTTTAGAATTTTTTAAAATTCAACCCCTAAGAAGGTGAAAAGGAGTCAAATATGTTTTCCAGGACTCCTCAACAATTCATTACCGGCATAAGATATCGTTATGCTATTAGCTTCGGAAGGTTACCTATTTGAGGAATCCCCAATAGCTCTTTAATCCCATAAGATATCTTTATGACCTTTACTTAGAAAGGATTTCTATATAATTGCCTATAACAATTTTTGTAATTTTTTGAAATTCAAACTCTAAGAGGGTGAAAAGGTGTAAAATGAATTTTCGTGTACTCGTCAATAGCTGACTGACACAATTGGATAGCTTTATGCATCTTAAAATGGTTGGCTATATAAATGCCCAAACATTTGTTTCATTGTTTTTGGAAATTCCACCCGGAATAAGATGAAAAATGATTTTAAAGAAATTTCGTGGAATCCTTTAATAGCTCATTAACCCGAAAAAGAAAATTGTCAAGCTCCTTGCTACCGAAAGTTGGCTACATGAATATATATAAACGCATTTCCGGACTTTTTTATATTCAAAACATTTTAAGAAGGTGAAAAGGGGTAAAATGTGTTTTCGATTATATGTTACTAACATTAAATCGTTTCTATGCCTGTGGCTTTCAAACTAGCATATTTTATATAAACTCATCACCCAACAAAATTATGAATACAAATGAAACCAGTCTTTTATTGCTGGGTATAGTAAAATTCCGCGATTTTAATGACCTGTGGTAGCCTCCACAGTCCTGTGTACACTCGAGCCTCAGATTTTCGTTCATTGGCTGGTGCCCCAGAGAGAAGCCAGTGTTACTCCACACCTGACATTATGGCACTCGCTACTTGTTTCCTTGTAAGTGTGCTATTGGCTCAGAGTCGCCCAGGGCGTGTCTAATGAAATGTGGTCCAATGGCAAAGGCGATTTCAGTGCACACGTGTTGGACTTCTATCTGGTCCTGAAATTAATTCGCGAAATTTTTCTGTCCCTAATTGTTGCAAAACAAAACAAAAAATATTTCCCTTGCAGCTGCAAACTTGTCAGAACTAAGCGTGATAAATAAATAAATATATAATTTTCGTGAATAGTGCAGTCAGTGAAATATATCGCTCTCTGTTTTGTTCATAATGATATTCTATGTACATGTAGAAATCATATTTTATACCGCGACTAATAATTTCGTATGTCATTTTAGGCTGAAGTGTGAATCGGTATAATTCCAGCTGTGCAGTGGCCAATCTTTGCGTTGTACACTCACCTGGTTTCTTGTGTACAGAACTGCCAGAACGAAAAATTTGCTGAACATCTAGAGAACTGTCAAAATTACGTGTTATATCAATGACGAGGACGTTTGTTTATATTTGTATTTGCAATAAGTCATATACTCATGAAAATGATATTTAATGTAACTTGATATACTGCAATAGCGTTAATATTATAAATGCCTAGAAGACAAAAATTAGTTTATCCAATCTTTCATTTATAGTTTTAAAGTGAATCAACAAAGAGTAAAAAGTATTTCAACAGAAGAAGATGTTACAAGGATTGAGCAACTTTAACCCTATAATAAATCATTGTCATAGTTGGTTATAGTTGTTCGAAGATATATGTATAAATTACAAATCTGTGGACACAGTTGTAGAAATGAATGGTGCAGACCATTAACTTGAGGAGTTCTTCAACAGCGTCTACCCTTGTGGATTATCAACACGCAAGCTGCTCCTCAAGTTCGGGGCTCAGTTAATTTTACTGTGAAACCTTAACATGCCATAACGATACAACAGCACCATGCTCCAAGTGAAGGCTTGGAAAAAAAGATATAATCGAGGCCACAGTCTTTACTGGATGTGCTCGAGGGGAGAACCAGTTTCCATACTGCGCATATCACTAATTCAATCGGAGTGCCCTTTCGAATTTAAGAGACTGCAGTTGCCCCTCGAGGTCTGTTTTGCCATGATAATAAGTTACGGTTACGTCCAGAGACAGTCGCTAAAATTGACAGGGATGGACTACCCATGCTTCCCACATGGGTAGCTACATGGCCTGCTCCAGAGTAAGTTCACCTGAGGTGCGTCTCACTCTTAGATTGCAGTAAATAGTACACGGCGCTTTGCCAGATGGCTGCCGATTATTGACAGCCAAGACGTTACACCACGTTGAAAAAATAAATACACACATACAAACATACCTAACAGAAATTGTCATATTTTATAGCTGTCGAAAAATATGAAATTGTTTCTTAGATACCAACTACAAGCTAACATGAGACGCAGCACCACCAAAGTGATCTACAAAGAGATCGTTTGGTAAATGAAACTAGTAGCTGTTTGGTGTAGTACTTGAGGGCGAAGCCACAGACAGAAAGCTAGTTATGTACCAATACATTTCGATTTTATTGTGCGTAATAATTGCCTATGACATTCATAGCAAAAATAAAAAGAGATTTTAATATTAAATATGGTAAATTATGTTCATGAAAGTAATATGTAGATGAATATAAAATAAAATGAGATCCGCTGACCTTACTTTCAGCTGTGGCGAAAAATATACTGTATTTTTCACAACACAAGATCAATATTACAACTATAGTTTCTAACAGCAAACATGCCTAATGCAATTTTAATAACGACTTACGCAAGCACTGATATAGAAGAATGTTTTCAGTGCTGCAGGTTCCATAGTGAACACCGAAAATATCTAATTAAATTAACGAGAAATATGCTATTTTACTCGTGACTCACGTCTGAAAATTACACACATAAGCTGAGTTACATGGTAAGATGATATGTGGCCTGTTAAACAAATGATAGAAAAAACCAAAAGTAAGTGATAACTAATGAGCCTACTTTCCTCCACATGGGTGCAAATAAATTTTATTGAAATTCGTAAAAGCTTAGATGGCAGGTAGGCGTTGTCGTCTCTTTAACAGTAATAACATTAGAGATGCAACCAGAAACATGTGAAACAGTACCAAGACAATCAAAATACACGAGTGACTTAACCCATGATCCGAATTCAGAAACACTCGTAAAATTATGCTAGCGTGCAATCACCTCCATTGCGGACGTAGGATTCGGAGTATATATTTCGGATGTAATCAGTCTAATGTTTTGAATGATTGGGTTCACTATCCTTGAATATTTACACGGCTATTATTTTGAAAATAAATGTCTGTGCCACTAAAACACATAAGTTTACATGTCCTACCATAACGCTACTTGTGTAAAAAATTTGGTGGAAATCGGTTGATTGTTCTTCAAGACATGGGATAAAAAATTCTTTTTTTTAACAGGTCTATCTTATAAAACTACTTAAAAAAGAAATTCTGTATTCGATGTTTCTAATATATATTATCAGCGTAAAATGTTGGAATGAATATGGTTAAATGGTTAAATATATATTCCAAACATAACTAATTATTTATATGGCCACCATATAAATATCTAAATATTTATATGACCGCCATATTGAAAAACGATAACTGACCCATTTTAAATCACGTAACTTCACATGGCCTTCTGTAGTTGCGCAGTATTAGGTGGAAATTAGTTGAATTGTCGCGCAAATATGACTAAATTTTCAATTTTCTCACCTAACATTATGCTGCAATAAATCCGGCAAAGAGGATCTCTGTATACATAAATGATGCTTCTAATTAATAACGTTTACATAAAAAAATTGATTGAATTTTGTTGAAATGTTTAACAAATTAAACTAAATTATTTGTATATACATCATTAAAAGATGCCGGCCATACAAAACACATGTTAATTTACATACTCTACTGTAGCAATACTACGTGAAACTTTTGTATGAATCTGTCGATTGGTTCTTCGAATTGTGGCATAAAACATCCATTGTTCTTGTGACGATCTTCATAAATGGAAGATAAAAAGTTTATGCATTCGCACATTCGATGTTTGTCAAAGATACACTTGGAAAATAAGAGTCTTACACACTTAACGCATAAATTAATATGGCCTACCACAGTACAAAATCTTCACAAAATTGGAAAGAAATCGGTTGATTGTTTCCCGAGATACGGCATAAAATCTTTCATTATTTCATGTGGGGCTATCTTACAAAATGGCGGAGAAATGAGGCTTTGCATAGAAGATTTCGATAGATATAATTGATACTGTCAGCATACAAAGGTAAGTTGAAATTTGTTTTGTAGTTTCGTACATAAAAATTCTGAACTAAAATGTTTATATAGCTGCCATTTTTAAAACATGTGTATCTTATCCTCTCAAAGTTTATCACTTGACATGTTCTGCCATAGTGCTACTTGTTTGCCAAATTTGGTAGAAATGAGATTTTTTGAAGATGTCGCATAATTTTAATTTAATGTGATAATATTCTACAAAATGGCGAACAAATGAGAATTTTTGTGGACACATTTGATGTTTGTAATATATACAACCAGCATAAAAAGTTTATTGGAATTTATGAAATGGTTTCGACGATATAACATGCAAAACTAAATTTAGTTATATTTCCACCATTTTGAAAATAAGTGTCTGACATACCTAAAAGATATCAGTAATGTCACTTACCGCAGTACTACTGATTTGCCATATTTTTTTTCCCGAGATATGACATAAAAACTTAATTTATTCGTGTGGCACTATTTTACAAAATGGAGAAGAAAAGAGGCTCAGTGTACATATTTCATGTTTGATATATATATGTACCCAGCATACAATATTAGGTTGGATTTTAATACATGGTTCAGATATATAGCATACTATGTTAAAATAACTAGATCGCCGCCATTTTCAAAATAAGTGTCTGGAATACTTGAAACATATTATGCATACCAACTGCCACAGTAACACTTGTTTGCCAAATTTAGTAGTTATCTTTCAGTTGTTTCCCGAAATATCACACAAATACTTCATTAAATCATGTAACACTATCTTACAAAAAGAAGGACAAAAGTTTTGTTTTACGGCTTATATTATGCTTGTTATAGATACAGTCAGCATACAAACTTTGTTTGAAATTGGTTAAACGGTATTGTAATTATAAGAAAAAAACCTGAAATATTTGTATGACCACCATTTAGAAAATCAGTGCATATTTAAGTTTAATTACTTACGTTTACTTGGCCTATAATAGTATTACATACGAGCCAAATTTGGAGAAAATTGGTTGAGTAGTTTTCAAGATATAACATAAGAGCTTCATTTTTTCATGTGGCGCTATCTTCCAAAATAGCGGACCAACAACAATATTTACCACTGAATACAATTATTACAACCTGTGCTGTGAACATACAAAATTTGGTTAAAATTCAAGATATGACATGTCACCGTAATCATTAAAATTGCCGCCAAGTAAGTAAGTAAGTGCCAGGCATGGTCGGAAGCTATAAAATGCCAGGTGTCCTTACTTAGTACAATAGATGTACCAAGTTTGGTGGAATTCTGTTCAGGCATTCAAGAATTGAAAGTGGGAGAGACACACACAGTCAGGAAAATGATATCATAAGCCTTTCTGTCCTTCGGAAAACAGGCGAAAAATTAGGCATCTGAGGCTCACTAAGGGAAGTTAAAAATATGAAAGTATCAAAGAAAATAAAAATTGCTTTAAAATACAACCTATGAACTAGAATAATGCTGTACGGTACAGATTAGATGATTTGAAAGATACATTTATTTAATTCATAAACTTTCTTTGGTAGGTTACAGTGCTATTCGACTCGAACTACTTGAACACTCCTATGGCCAAAAAATGGACCCACAAAACTATGAAAGAAGGCGTCTTTATGGTAAATGCATCAACTTTAAATGGAAATTTACGAGAAGACAGAGAGCATCTCTGCCACTGCCCCACAATCTACGTCTCGTTTCGTATTTTCGCCTGCCCGTTATAAAATTCAGCCGTGGACGTTTTTCCTACCTTCGGCAAATAGTTTGGATCAGCTCTGGAAGACCACAATGTATGCTGCCTCATCCTAGTATACGGTGAAAAATACGTAGCAGTTTCAGCGCCCGACGTCAAGTGGGTCTTCGAAGCAGCAGCTAGTCGACCAGCATAGTAGCCGCCTCAGCGTCAGAAATCCAACTACCGTAAGCGCCCGTGCTTCCAGCCCGGCCAGATGAAAGACTGGCGTACCTCACTACTGTTAGCTACGCCTTGGTGACGTCAGCAGTGTTGCCAAGAGTTGCAGGTTGAAAAGAAAAAATGTTCATGGCAGAAAATAAAAGACTGTCGCAGTGTAGTTCTGGAAGCCCTCTATTTATAAATACATTTTTTCTATTGGTTAAAATTAAATATACCGAATTAAATGCAGAACACCCCGTTGCTAAATCTTTTAAATGTGAAGTAGTTTACAGGGGTAAGGGAAACGTTTTAAATAAATAGGCATGGATTATTAGAGCTCGTGTGCTTGGTTCTCAAACTCTGGGAGTATTCACTATGAAGATAAGTATTTTAATATATATATATATTTAATAGTTGTAAATGTAGAAGAAATCTAGAGAATTTTTAAAAGCTAGGCTTTGGCCAGAATGTTTCTAAATTGAAGTTGTGAGAAAAAAAGGAAAAATAAATTAAGGCATGTAAATTTTGGGGATGATATTTTGAAAATATACCAAAGTAATGTAATGCTGTGAGACCGTAGATATCATTATAAATATTTTTTGTATCTATTGTGATAACTGTTAATCTAAGTATTTTATCTATATATTTAAATGTCGTTTTCCGTAAAAGATTACGAAATATTGCACGAAACATTTGATATAAAACTAGATATATAAAAAGATTCAAGCAAAATATTTCAAGTTTTGTAACTATGAATTTTTTTAATTTCCCATAAAATGTTTCCAGTTGCAACCATGCAAATAGCAAAGTTTGAAAGGTTTGAGAAAACATGTCAGGGCACCTTTGTGAGATGACATGATGTAGACCAATATAAAATGTTCACCTTTCTGCCCTATGCTGATAGGGTTTCTTCGGGGGTGTTTCCAAAGTCTCCAACCCGCAGGAGGTAGAGGGCGTGTCACCTTCTGGACATGTTCAACATCGACCATGGTTTTATCTATCCTGCAACATGTAAAACGTTAACGAGTATACTAGGGATAATATGCTAAGGTGTCAACTGCACTGACACATGGCTAGTTTTGATGGTGACGTAACATGCTTAAATAATTTAATGCATCATCGGGGGAAGTTTTGTAGCAGTATAAAGTATTTGATAGGAAACCGAAGCTGACACAGCTCCACATTTACTTTTTTTTTACGGTGTTGGCGTCTCGTTAACGATGCTACGTACGCGCCGCTCTATCTGAGGGACGCGGTAGTTAGAGTCTCAGCGTGAGGCGAGTCTCGGTTCCACACCGTCACGCCCGCTGAAAGGACTGCAGATTGCCCGCACCGCACACAGTGTCCACAGGACTCTCCCCAACCCTGCCTCTACACTGCTTGCAAGAGCACGGTTGCCACACGTCCAGCAAAGGTTGCACGTGTCCTAACGCCTGGTACGAGTGTTCGGGACAACCAACAAACCTCTTTTTAAATTTATTTTTACTTTGGCAACGAGCATATCAATATATTATCTACTTTTTCATTTTGCACAAGGCTTCATGACCCTCTTGCCTGTGGGCTTTGGTATGTGGGCTGGTATATACAAAAACGTAGACTGTGATTCGTCACGTGTGTATGTCAATACTTTGTATTGTAAAAAAAATTTCTAAACATGTTATTTTTTGTTACTAGTACTTGGCTTTCGAATTTAATTTTACCCAGAAGTATAGCATAACAACTGTACTCTTATATATGCTGGTAGGTCGCATGTACGTCTGTATACATTTCTCACTGCTGATTCAATGTAAGCAACCAGTATGATGCACAGTTGTATTTTGATTCTGAGCATGTGCATCGCCTTTATTCACGTGACTTTGTAACATCTTCCATTTTTATTTTGTAAGATATACAAAGTTTCTTTATCTTATTTAACTAAATATATCAATTCAATAAAATTACCTTGACAAAAAAAACACTTTTTACGTAAAGTTTGGTGACAGTCAAAGTTTTAATGAACCTTATTACTATAACTGAAAAAAAAAAATTGTGGCTGCTACAAAATGTTTTGTTGGTATGCACACTGCCAACTAATTTTGTGGTGAACACAAAACATTTTGCAGCAGCCACAAAGTATTTTTTTTATTGATAATGCAGAGTACAAAGCCTACAGCTCAATGGCTGTGATAACGAAACAAGTGATGTTTCGCCTTACGTACAATACAGCACGCATACAAAAATGCATTTTTCGCAACAGTTGTAAATATGAATTAAAGTGTATTGTACAAACCAAAAGCGAAATGAATCTTGTTAATGCGTGGTGCTTATTTTCGGCAGTTGAATCTGATGTTCCATTGTTCTTCTTGGTAACGTAATGTCCACATTTCCCATTGCTATGTCTTTATTCATCCTAAGTGACTAGTATAGGCTATTCACGGTAAAATCAGAACTTTTGAAAGCCCTGATCAAGATCTACTTGTATGAATATTGTGTATTCTCCCACCATATGTAAAATTAACATTGCCATGGGCCTTATCACTTTATTCATGCGTCAGTCAAGAGAAACTGTAAAATTATTAGGAGAGTAAATTTTTACAAATCTACTAATTCTTACACCTAGATGAATTAATAAAAACGGAAAGCGAAAGAAATAATTTCATTTTTCACAAGTGTTAACCTTAATTCAACGTTGAGATACTGAACTTCTTTCACTCCAACTGTTCTGAAACCCTGCTAAAGTTCTACTTCAAGACTATTCCTCCACCTCATACAAGCAAAGCTTGACGGAATCTAGATCATTACACCAGGGGGATAACGCACCGCATTCGTGCGCGCTCAGTGTAATAATAACTGCATAATAACTATTTCTTAGTAGACCTTTTTTCTCCCTGTTTTCATTCTACGCATTCATTATGTGTGAACTATTATACATTATACATAAAATATAAGAAAAATTTAATTTTAATAAAAATAAGGCTTTTTTACTTTACCACAAGAACAAAACGCTTGTAATACATGACATTAAGAAAACTTTCAAGCACGTCATACATGAGATGTTTTTTCAAATGTTTGATTCAAAAAATGTGAAGAAACGGCGAATATACCATACTAAATCTAGTGGGCGCATGCCACCTAATGCGCCCATTAAAATATATGCAGGTATGAGCAGTGGTATTTTTCAACGGTTGATTTAAAAAGTGCTTACTTTATCATAAACAGCGTATAACCGCACGTATGGGCCGGGTGCGGCGCAGCATGGCGCGCGCCGCCAGTACTCTCACTGACTGTTACGGCGGGCTGGAGGGGGGAGTCTGCGGCCGTGTTGGTGGCAGTAATCAAGCGAAGGCAAGGCGCCCTCCTCCCTGGTTATTTGTATCGTCTCGTTACGCCGCCGACTACAATACGCTCACAAATAACACGCACGCCGACGCTCGCGGACACTCCTAATAGACCCGGCTACCTTCGTAACGAACTGCGCCGGCCCGCTGCTGGCTTCCTGCCGCGATAACGCGATTCCTGTCACGACGTTACGACGTCTATCGATGAGGAGGGCAACCGTCGATTAGACCAAACATGTGATCGCCTCATGTGCTGAGCATCGACAAGGTTTATTCTACTCAGGTTGGGAAACTTAATGCTATTAGTTTGGCAACTAGAAATGTTTGCCACTAGGCTGCACTGGTGTTGCCTGTGTACCAGACTTTCCCGTTTTGTGTGTAAGTAAATGGGACACTTGCAACTCTCATTAAATAAATATAACTGTATACAATCTTCTGACACATACTGCGTTATACCCTACGTAAAGAATAAACTATGTTATTCGCACTAGAGCAGAAATTTAACTAAATACATTCACTTCTGTCGTAAATTGGATTCAGCACAACGTCGGCCTACACAATTACTTTATTTAAATATCACGACTGAACAGAAAAATTTTATAGTGAAATGGTTAATGACATCATTTTTAGGGTTTTCCTGCACATTTTCCATAAACGCAAGGAGATAAGTATAAAGTTTCTTTTCATGACAGCTATATTATTTTTCGCAATTAAATTTGTAAAGTTTTCCCATTGAATTAATCCTGCTTATGAACGTCCAATGCACAGTTGTATTTTTGCGGTTTGCTCTTGTAAACACTTTTGGAGGGCGTGAATGATATCTACAAAATAAAGCTAATACTTAATATTTTGAATGGAGCAAGTATATATTACAATTCGAGCCAAAAAATGAGCTTTTACATACAAAAATTGATAATTTCTCCATTTGCCGCCAATAAAGGAGTGATCTCTTTGGAACACCAGCGCACCTTGTGGCGGAAATTTTCCCTATGCCAAACTCCCTCATAAGAAATCTCGTTTTGTTCCCAACCTGGGTAGAATAAACCTTAACATCGGACATAACTAAACTTTCTTATACACAGTCTATCTCACAAACGAGTGCACTTATTTTTGACAGTTCTAAATGTTATCCTGTGTCAGTCGTTCCTTTGGCAAAATATTTGTGCTGACATACTAACCAAGTTTACAGCTGAATGTGTTTTTGTAAACACTATTCGTAGCATAGGGAAACACTGATATTGCCATGGAAACAGCTGCATACAGGACTGCCTTCAAAACTGTCGAAAAAGTGCACTCGTTTGTGGGACAGACCATATTGTAGGTACGTTTTTTACAATTCGCTTGACTTCAAACACGTGTGCGTTCGTTGTTTTTAGGGGTTATGTGCTCTGGCGTCTTAAGGCAGCTATTCGTAAACTGTGGTCTGCGGACCCCGAGGGCTCCGCGAGCTCATGGTTAGGTTTCCGCGAGTGAAATTAATATGATGTACTGTTAATAAAAATCTGGTAGTTATTTTGCAACACATTATTTTTTTTTGTTATAAATGAAGACGGTTTTTACCAATTTTGTTATAAACTAAACGTGAAATTTTAAAAGTTTAAAATAGTAAAAAATAAGTATTTTATATATATGGAAAAATGTTCTTAGCTTGTATTAAATAAAGTGTCGGGGTCTGGCAAAATGTACATTGTATCAAAGAGTTCCTCGAAATCGCAAAGTTTAAGAACCAATGTGCCATTACTGAGAGATACATTAAGTTCGCGAATTCATTTCAGGACAACCTAGACTTCAAACACATGTGGCCTATATTTGACTTCTTTTTTTTTTCAACTAAATCGCTTGTAAGCCATGTCGTGAACGAATTTGAAATAACAATTAACATACAAAAAAAGAGGAGCTAATCACGTGTTACCTGGTCTAGGGTAAAATTGCAGCATTGCCAATGGACAAATAACTGAGGCGGAAGTACACAAAGGATTGTGGAGTCTAGCTTGTTGTCAAATTAATCTGCTAAATTTACTGGTCTCTAGGCATTACGATGGTAAGGAGAGCGTACCGACCCAACAGTACTAGGAACATAGAGACTCATTACGTAGGTTCGTTCCGTCTGGTACAAATGGAAATATCTACTGTATCTCTCAGAAGTAGCCACGAATAAACAAATGAGAGAGCCCTACTGAACTCCAATACAATAAAAAATAACTCAGAATTTGTTTAGTATTTAATTTTTGTTACTAATGATTTAGATAGATAGAAATATCACGCATTGTCGGTTAATTAGAGCGTTTTTAATGCATTAGTAAATAACTTAAATTAATAATTACTGCTTGACAATATAGAACCAACATACTCGAAACAGTACCGCAGGTGAACTAATTTTACTGGATAAAGTTTACAAGTTAAATTTCAAAATGAAACAAATTGTCAAAATGTCTAGAATTCATAAGATATATGTAGATAGCATTGAATGATTTATAGATAAGTGCATTTAGAAATTTAATATTTAAGCCTATCATACTGTTACCTTAAGCATGGTATAGGATGTTTAAAGAACAATTACTTCAAATCTGCAAGAATTTATACCCAGTTTTCGTTTGCAAACTACTATGCATAAATTACACGCAAAACCGCTCATTAACTTATTTTACTGCTAGGGACATGCATATTCTCCAGTCTGCGAATAAGATGTGTAAAGCGATTGGTTAACTCATAAGTTATTTATCAGACTCACAGATGAACAAATCTTACTAATATTACAAATGCGAAAGTCTCTGTGTGTGTATGTTTGTTACCACACAGCTCCATAGGGGCTGAACGGATTTTGAGGAAATTTGGTATGTAGGAATTTAGGTACAGGAATAGGACATAGGATACTTTTTATCCCGGAAAATTGTACGGTTCCTGTGGAATTATAACAAAACGTAATTCTGCAACGGCTGGGAATGTGACCTAAATATGTTTTTCCTCTGGTGTCAGAGTTTATCAGGCCACCAAGGACCTCTGAAATGGCTTAACAACTGCTATCAATCGATAACAACCAGGACCGAATATTTAACGTGTGCTATGAAGCCCGGGAGCTCTTAGATGTTATGCTACTAAACGGTCACCCATCCAAATGTGTGCCACCGGGAACGTTGCTTAACTTTGGTGATAGATTAAGATCCCTCAGCCAAGCACAAAATGTAGCACCTATGTACATTCACTTCTAAAGCTACAACATGATGAAACTCACGTTTTTATTATCATACACTGGCGCTGGAAATCGGAAATGTGGTAACTACGCGATAGTTGCACAGATACACTCCAAAAATAATACCCTACTTCTTGGCTACTGGGTAAAAAATATTTCCTTCCTTTTGGGTTTCCGTAATCAGTTAAAAACCTAGGCTAACATAGCATGATTTTATAATTCTGTTTTCACATAAATGAATTGTCTTTTCCCAATTTATTTATAAGGGGATCACTGTAAAACTCAATTGTACCCGGGCGAAGCCGGGCCGGTTCGCTAGTGTGTATATAAAACGAATGCTTCATGGTAAGTATTCTCGTGACCACAAGGTTCCCCGGTTTGTCCCCGATAGACCATAATTTTGGATAAGTTCAGAAGTCGACTCCGACCCGGTACTTATCTGCAAGGATATCAACGACCAGTTACAACAGTTCTGTACCTCATAGGTAGTGTGTCACAACTAGAATATGTTTTTTTTCCTTTTAGATGTATATTCTTCTGTATTCAGTATTAAAAGCTTTATAGATTGAAATTCAATTTGCATCCTAGTGAATCACCAAAATGTAAACAATTTTGATAGTACTGTGTATAACTTCCTATATAACTGCTGTTTGAAGTTATGTTTTGTAAACATATCTGAAAAATATTTATTAACGAAATGTATTCTTAATTCCATTAGGTTTAAGAGAGCAATTTCATTACTTACACATCTTAATAAACGTAACTACTTTAATATAACATTAAACATTATCATGTTATTAAGAATTTGTTTGGATTTATTATTCTGTTATTCTGTTACGTGGTTTAAGAAGAATATATCAATAAATATATGTGGTTAGGGGTAAACTGCCATAACTCCATTTGTATTACAAATATTTATAGTTTTGAACTTGCAATACCATAGACCAAAAAACAAATACAAATACATTATGTGTGTATAATATTAACGATAAAAAGTGAAGAAATGTATATAAAAATAGCAAAATTAATAGGGTTTTTTTTCCTATCCAAAAAGTGAGGAAATTGAGTTATGACACATTACCTCCAAGTTACGAAGTTGTGGAGAAACTTGCCTCAGGAGCGGAATAGCAGCTGTACAACTCCCTTCCGAACAGAATCGTCGCATGTATATAGGCTCAAGGAAATGCGATATCATACTGAAATAACAAGTTGTATGCTTGTACTTTCACATCTGTGGTCTATGTGATTTTATATTGCAATCGTTGCGATAAAGTCGCATCAGTTTTCAACAAGCGCAGTTTCATTTAGTTTCCTCCATTTCTTCAAGGTGCATAACTTTAAGTGTTTAGTTATTACATCAACGGGTGGGCGATATAAAATGTTGTATGTTTTTTAAAATTATTTATAAGGTCTTTCGAAACATTTATTACTAGTGTGTTATGTTACATAATGTATGCAACTTTAATAGTACGCCGAAACCATAACTGTAGCATTTCCCATCAAGTAACGTGCATTCATGTTTGCTTAGCGGTGAACATTCATATGCCATTGCAAGTTATATCTGCTTTTCGCAAAAAAAAAATATTAAAGTATATCAACAAAAAAAAATTCTACTATCATATTATTCTTACATACAAAGTTGTAACATGAAGATATAAGCAACAAACATTCCATCTTTGTATGAAATTGAAATAAGGCTCTTCTTCAACAGCATCAATTTCTTTCCATCAGTTTTCCAGCTTGAATTATCCTTGTCGTGATCTATAATCGCAAGTGCTTGCATCGAAATTAATAAAAATATTCGAATTAACCTAGGTTTAAACAGTGAAAAACCTCAATTTCCACATCAAAAGGAAAATTGACCATTTTAGAGCAAGAAACTTCTTAAATACTAATTCACCAAGCGTTTGCTTAACTTTTCTTCATAGGTAAAATTTTTTTATGCATAATTTTTATGGTATTTGTGTCAGACACCAATACACACACTTGATCATTAAGTGAGAGCAGGCATTATTTATGTTTTCCCGTCATTTCACCTGTACTGCCAAGTGAAATAAGAAGTTACTGATAACTAATGAGCCTACTTTCTTCTACATGGTTGCAAATAAAGTTTAGTAAAGTTCTTGAAAGCTTAGATGGTAGGTAGGCATTGACTTCTCACTGACATCAAAATCATTAGAGGTGAAACCAGAAACATGTGAAACAGTACACTTAGAATACAGGAGTGACACCCTTGATTATAATTAGGAAAAAATCGTGAAATTAAGCTGCTTGCAATTAATTGCATCACGGAGGTGCAGCATCAACTTCGGATGTAATCAGTCTAATGTTTTGAATGATAGGGTTCACTAAGCTGAAATATTTACTTGGTCATCATTTTGAAAATAAAAGTCTGAGTCACTGAAACACATAAGTTTACACGGCCTACCATAACGATACTTGTGTGAAAAATTTGATGGAAATCGGTTGATTGGTCTCCGAGATATGGCATAGAAACCTTATTTTCTTAAAAGGTGCTATCTTACAAAATTGCTTAAAGAGAGGCTCTGTACACGATGTTTGTAATGGTTAATGGCAGCATAAAAAGTTTGATTGAAATTGTTAAATTGTTAAATGAATGTGCCAAACATATTGAAATATTTATATGGCTACCGTTTTTAAAATCATTGTCTGACTCCATTTAAATTATGTAACTATACTTGGCCTTCTGTAGGTGTGCAAAATTTTGTGGAAATTAGTCGAATTATTCCGCAAATATAACAACATGTTCAGTTTACTCACCTAACACCACTTTGCGAAAAAAACCCGGCAAAGTGGGATCTGTATATGCATATCGGTTTTTTGGTCCTCGAGATATGGCATAAAAAACCTCCATTGACCATGTGACGATCTTTACAAATGGAAGACATAAAGTCTATATATTAGCACATTCGATTATTCTTCTTCGCCAAATTTGAAAAAAAAATTTGGTTTGACTGTTTCACGAGATACGGCATAAAAACTATATTATTTCATGTGGGGCTATCTTACAAAATGGCGGAGAAATGATGCTTTGCATATACAGTTTTTATGGATACAATAATACTGTCAGCATGCAAAGTTATGTTGAAATTGTTTTGCAGTTTTGTAGATAAAAAATTCTGAGCTAAAATGTTTTTGTGACAGCCATTTATAAAATATGTATATCTGATCCACTCAAAATTTATCAATTTATGTAGCCTGTCATTGTGCTAAATTTAGCCAAATTTGATAGAAATCTGTTGATTTTTGGGAGATAACAAAATTTCAATTTGTCAAGTGATACTATTTGAGAGAATGGAGGACCAAATATATTTTGTGTGTACACATTTGTTTGTTGTAATATATACAGCCATCATACAAATATTCTCTGGAATTAATTGCATGGTTTTGACGGTATAGCATACAAAACAAAAACAGCTACATGGCCGCCATTTTGAAAGAATGTGCCTGACATTCTGACATACCTAAAACATATCAGTTACTATAACCTATCGCAGTACTACTTGTTGGCCATGATTCGTAGGAATAGAAAAATGGTTTCCCGAGATAATATATATATGACATAAAAACTCGATTTATTCGTGTGGAAATATCTTACAAAAAGGAGGACAAAGAGGTTTCATGTATACATTTTATGTTTGTTACATATACTCGCAGTATACAAAGTTAAGTTGTATTTGATTTAATATTTTCGAAAATATAACATACTATGCTAAAATATTTAAATGGCCGCCATTTTGAAAATAAGTATCTAACATACTTGAAACATATTTTTACATATAAACTGCCGTAATACTACTTGTTTGCCAAATTTAGTAGGAATCTGTCAATTGTTTTCCAAGAAATTACCCAAAAACTTGATTAATTAATGTAGCACTATCTTATAAAATGGCAGACAGAAGTTATGTTTTTGGTTTATTTGATGCTTGTCATAGATATTGTCAGTGCACAAAATTTGGTTGGAATTGGTCAAATAGTATGGTAGTTATACCAAATAAACCTAAAATGTTGATATAACCACTATTTTTAAAATAAGTGCCTAATAAAGTTTAATTACTCATACTTACCTGGCCGATCATAGTACTTATTACGTCCTAGATTTGGCAAAATTTTGTTCAGTAGTTTTCGAGATAAAATGTAAAATATTAATTTTTACTTGCAGTGCTATCTTTCAAAATGACAGACAAAAGTGGTTGTTGTTTAGCTTATATTATGCTTGCAATGCATACCGTCAGCGAACATTTTTTTTTAAATTTGTATAATTGTATGGCAGTTATGCCAAATAAACCTAAAATGTAAATATGGGCCCCATTTTAAAAATAAGTGTTAATAAAGTTTGTTTGCTTATTTTTACTTGGCCTATCATACTTGCGAAATTGGAATAAAATTGGTTTAGTAGTTTTCGAGATATAACATAAAAACTTCATTTTTTCATATGGCGTTATCTTCCAAACTGGCCAACAAAAGTGGTTGTTTTATTGTTTGTATGGTGCTTGTAGCAGATACTGTCAGCGTACAAAATTTTGTTAAAATCGGTGTAACGGTATGGTAGCAATACGAAGTAAACCTTAAATATATGTATATTAGCGCCATTTTGAAAATAAGGGTCTAATGAAGTTCAGTCACTAGCATTTTCTCTCCTAATAATTGTATTACTTACGTGTAAAATGTGGTGAAAATGAGTTGAGTATTTTCGAGATATAACATAAAAGTTATATTTTTTCATGTCTTCCAAAATGGTGCGCCAACAACATTATTCACCTCTGGATTTAATGCTTAGGACGTGTGCCGGCAGCATACAGAATTTGGTTAAAATCGGTTTCCGAGATATGACATATCGACCTAAATTTTAAAATGGCCACCATTTTGATAGTAAGTGCTTGGCGTGGTCGAAAACTATAAAAGCCAGGTGTTCTTAGTTAGTACTATATGTGTACCGAGTTTGGTGACATTAGGTTCACGCGTTCAAAAATTGGTAGGTGAGGAGGGACATACACACGCTTACACACACAGAGACGCTCACGCATTCACACAAATACACACATACACATACAAACACACAGACAGGAAAGTGATCTCACAAGCCTTTCTTTACTTTGGAAAATAGGCTAAAAAAATATTCAGTAAATCAGTTTACCTGTTGCAATTTTTTCGTTTGTAAAATTGAATTTTTCTGAAGGTGACATGCTAAACAAGTAAATTCCTTTTCACAATGTATCCAAGGGTCTCATATTTTGCTATTAAGCTGTATTTTTATCAAGGGTATTGTGACGGAGATAAACTTTATTTCATTTGAAGATTAAATTGCCAACATACACATTTCCCCCCCTCCAATCAAATTATACCTGGCTCATTTTATTTGATAAGTAACAACATTAGTTTACGATATCTTGTCAAGTATTTGGTATTTACGAGTATTCTCATCCGGTTGAAAGGTTGTGGATCATCATTAGCAACTAGTGACGCAATCGTTTCTTGGAGAAAAGCCCTGGCTTGTTTGAGAGCCGCCCACAACCGTCTCTAAAATGTGTTCTTTAAACACTTTCATTACATGTAGTTCAGTATTATAAAATCTAGAAGAAAAAAAAATTCTGTCATCACTTTATGTATTGGGGTAACGACGAGCTTACTAGGGTTATACATAGACCCCCGCAATGAACTACAGAACTTTACAGAAAATTTCTATCCAAATTTATGAAACTGTTAGGTTCGAAATGATCCGCAAATACGAAACCGACAACCTGTGTTCCGCACTTTGCTCATGAGCTATTCTCGATCTAAATCCAACACACTGAGAAAATGGTTTTTTATTGAATTAAAGCAAGTTTGTTGGTGCAACATAATTAATTGTTTGAATAGCCGCAATAATATATTTTGTTATTGAAATAATTTTTTTTTTTTTTAGTTTTTATTCGGTAGCCCAAAACAAAGATTTGAGTGGTGAAACTGTAAAGATTTGTTTGGCTGTACGTATAAGTTAAATAGTTTCGGTTAACATAAAGAAATGGCACTCCTAACAGAGATTCAGCCCTTGATAATCTACGCACAAGCGCTACCCCGTAGAAACTTCAGCTAACGTCACAACTGGTAAAATGGGAATTTTTTTTAATACATACATTTCCAATACTGGACTAGGTGCACAAATAAATGTTTCAAGTTTTACAGCTGAATTTTTTAGTTTCCGGTTTAACTTGTTTTATTGTGATTTTTTAATTTCCCGTTCAACTTGTTTTATCGGGATGTCTACACCATTATTAAGCATCAATGCATGCACTAACAAACACT
The DNA here is from genome assembly GCA_002778355.1 of Clitarchus hookeri. Lineage (NCBI taxonomy): Eukaryota > Metazoa > Arthropoda > Insecta > Phasmatodea > Phasmatidae > Clitarchus > Clitarchus hookeri. The sequence continues at coordinate 118,506 of NQII01002930.1, read as the reverse complement.
GCTACTATCCTAATTGTCACAAAAATACGAACTGTCGAGCTGTAATTTCGAACAAAGGCACTTAAATGAGTGGCCGAACAAATTTGAACAGTTAATTTAACTAAATATTTTGTTTACTCTATAATTTATTTTGGCCCAACAAAGGTTTTGTTAATTCAAGCGTGCATTTTGTTACATGAACAAAATTAATTTAGTTTATTTTCATGTTCAGTTTACTCAACAATATATTTTGTTGGAGCAGCAAAATATTTTTTTGGCCTTATATAAAAAAATATTTTCTTGACTAGAACAAACCTTTCCCTCGGTGCGGGTGAGAAAATGGAAAAATTTGGAACTACACCAACATTTGCCTGGCTTCGGGATGAAAATCCACTTGGTTGAAATCAAACAAATGCGGTGGTCCGGAATGGAACGACTTACAGAACGCGACTAAAGAGTAATTAAAAACTCCCGTTCCCTTTTGATACGAGTGATTTTTTAATTCCCGCTTTGCATACTAGTACAGTTAAATCATTTATAAAACGTTAATTTTTTTCCAGCGATCATAGTATGCCGCTAAATAAGCACACCTACATACCACAGAATGTTCAGTTTTACATTTGACGAAGGATATGCGGCATGTCTTAAATGTTGCCTTATAAAAATCAATTGAGAATGTTGAATGTGGTCGTAAATATTTAAACAGACCTCAAAATTTTTTTTAATAATATTACTGGTTATGAATTTTTATATTTACATTCTTTTGGGATGTTACACCATAGATTAAACTTCTGTTTGTCGGTGAAAACCCACTAAAGCAAGTCAAATTTAATTTTAAATTATTTACTGTTGTGAAGTAGAGATATTAAAGTTATCATCAGATAACTTTGCAGCAACAGTCTGAGTATCAACACTCGAAACATTCGCAAATTTAACACAGCAGCGTATACCTATAGACAGGAAGAGCAAGTGTTAAATATTTTCCCATTTATGCATTGTAGCATTTCTACATTTGCTCAACATTTCTATACTTGCAGTCTGAGTGTATTCATTCCGTACAATGTGTATTCTCTTACTTTAACAATACTTAATTTATTCCAATAATATATTGAACACTTTTTTATCCGCTGCTATTTCTGAAACATTTTCAAGCAATGTTCAACTATAAGTACACATACAGTAATTTTTTCCCCAAAAGTTTTCAAATTTATGTTAATGCAGTATGATAATTTCATTTTTTTCGTTGTACTCTAAAAAATTAATTTATCACCCACATCATATTAGGTTGGTAACGTTAAGTTCGCTGGTGGCAGTGCTTGCTGACGCTTCACGTCAATGTGACGACGATTCCGGAAAGATGATGGCTCGCGCCATTTGCCGGCCCGGCTGTCGTGAGTACTGAGACGACAGTCAAGAAAAGACAATTCAAGGTACAGTTAGCACTTTTGAAAGCACCACTATGTTTCTACATCCAGCCAGTTGGTTGCGTATCTTTCTGCATATCAAAAGAAGCATTACCATATGACTTTCAGCTGATGTTTATATCAGCTGCTCATCTTTCCACAACATGCTCATTAAATAAACAACAAAAATATTAAGTATTTCAATTAACACTACAAACACATAGGATTAATTTATGTAAATGATTTCGGTTTGTGAATATTAACTGATGTTCACAATTCCTCTTCTGTTTAGGTATAATTTACACTTAGAAAAATGTTTTGTTGAATCAAACAAAGTTTGTTTGGCGCAACTAAATTATTTGTGTGCATAGGGGCGATTAAATATTTTGTTGTTGAAATGAAATTGCTTTTTTGTTCTTTTTTGGTCGCCCCAAACTAAGATTTGGTCAGAGCAACTAAAGATTTGTTTATTTCTACGTACATTAAACATTTTCGTTTAGTATAAAAAACTTTGAAGTCCGACCCTGTAACGTCTGCGTCTGAGCGATGCGCCCTAGAAACATCAGCTAAAGTGACTACTCAAAAAAATTTGATGTTTTTAATTACATAAATTTCAAATAATTGACAGCGTTTGTAAATAAATATTTAAAGTTTTATAGCTTTACATTTTTAGTTACCAGTTGAATTTGTTTTATTAGAATGCTTATACCATTACTAGGCATTAACAACGGCACTAAAAACACTGTTATAGTATATTCGCGGTTTGTTCACGCTTTTTTAATCTAATCTTTGAAAAATCACCCCAAGAATGACTTGTTTGTTTGTTTACTAAATATGTCATGTATCACAAGCGTTTTATACCTCTGTTGACATAAGTATCTTATTTTTCGTTACATTGAAGTTTTGCCAATATTTTATTTTAAATTTTAATATTTAACTTACAATAAAAATTTAAAAGAAGAGTGAGAAAACATATGTGTTGGAAGCGCCTAGTAAGAAATAATTCTCAAAAAAAACATTATTACAACTGAGTGCGCACGAATTCGGTGCGTTGTCCTTTGGTGGAATTTGCTATTACTTATTTAAGCTTAGTTTGCACGAGGCGGAGGAATAATCTAGAAGTAGATTTTTAGCAGGGCTTCAGAAAAGTATGAAATAACCGTGAATGGATAACACTATTATAATTGTCACAAAAAATATAAACAATTTCTTGAGCTGTATGTTTGAACGAAGGCAATCAGATGTGTGACCAAACAAATACAACTTATCGGTTGTTTCAATAGTTTTCTTTTTGTTGACAGTCCAATTTCTTTTGGCCGAACACAGAGGTTTTGTTAATTCAAGAGTGCATTTTGTTAGATTAACAAACTTAATTTTGTTGCTTTTAAAGTTTTATTTACGCTACAAAATATTTTTTTTGAGCAACCACATATATTTTTAGCCCTACACAAACAAGTATTTTGTTGACTGGAACAAATCTTTCTCTCAGTGTAAATGCTTTCAACTGTAGTCAACACTTACGAGGTCGTAAGAAAATATGTTTTGCTTTAAGCTGCCAACATAATAGCATAAAATATAAACATGACTCTTTCTACCATTATAGAAAAAACGCCAAGTCGTTTGGAACGCTTACCTTGAAAAGGCGTGAATAGCTGGAATGCTCACCCGTTATACGCGTCTTGGTGCAACGGTGGCTGAGTGGTTAGCCTGCTCGCCTCTCACCAGGGCGAACCGGGCTCAATCCCTGGCTGGGCCTCTCCCGAACTTTCGCATGTGGGAATCGTGCCGGACGATGCCACTGGTCGGTGGATTTTCTCGGGGATCTCCCTTTTATTCCGCCCCTTCATTCCGGCGCTGCTCCATACTCACCTTAATCACCCTCATCGACGCTCAAGATCTCGCTGTTAAGAGCTGTCCAAATATCTCCATTCACTATACGCGTCTTAGTCATAAAAAAAGTCACGTTTTTGAGAATATGACACATTCCTTCGTACAGAAGACAATGTGTTTTAAACCATCGTTACATTAATTAAGAATTAGTTTCTAACAACATTTACGAGTAGAATTCAGGAAAATTGGTTTGCTAGTTTAAATGCTTTGAAGAAAAGTGTGTTCACGTGTTTCTTTCCTGAAAATATTACAAAATCTTATGTTCACCGGGTATTCATTAATACTGTCAAAACATTTGCAGACGTATCGAAATTCTTAGTGAAATCGCGTGCGGCTTATTGCATGAATAATTAAATACCTCACAAATAGATATTTTCATTCGAAACTACGCACAAGCAAATGACGGAAATTGCTATTACATTACGAATTACAAAAATAATTGTCATGAAACTCAGTTACTGAACCGAACTAATCCAAGTTTTTACAGCATACTTACAAGATAAAATATATCACTCGTTTGAAGTTTCGTGAAAATTCGTCCAGTCACTCATATAGGCGTTACTTTGCCACAACACAATTCCTAGCTGATGTCAATGTGTTTCGTGAAACTGCATCCACACATTTAATGCAGAATCTGATTTTTTTCTCCAATTTACCTACCTTGAATGTTAGTCGTAGAAGCTATAGCCTACTTACTGGTTAATGTTTCAGCTCATGCAGATTAAACCGTTCGGGTAGACGTTATAATACTGTTTTAAAGTATTCTTAAATCTCAAGAAATGTTCCACGTGCAATATAAAACATTTTAAAGATGTTACTGTTTCAAAACTATTGAGATACATGCCAAGGTACAAATTGCATACAAGCCGCACATTTTCCACACTGTTAGAAAAAATGTCCATAAAATTACGGAAAATAATGGTTACAAATCATCCAGACATCTGCGTTAAATTACTGTCTCTTTATTTTTATCAATAACGTTCTCTCGGTAAATTTCACATACATCTCCGTGAATTCACACAACGTGTCCACAATCTTGCAAGATTATTTGTTTTTAATGTGCTCTTTATGAAAAGGGGTAACAAAAAAAAATTTCAATTTTGTTATGTGGGCGATGGACTGTGTATAAAATAACTATTAAAAAAAATTAAATAATGTTGTCCAGCAGTGTGATTTGAACTCGGAAAAATATACTTGCGGCCCGATACATGACCCACTCACCTAACATGTTTTTACGAAAANCAGTGTGATTTGAACTCGGAAAAATATACTTGCGGCCCGATACATGACCCACTCACCTAACATGTTTTTACGAAAACAGTGTTGTAAACACGGAATATATATGGAACGATGCATGTACCTCCTAACTTCTGGTCAAATTATTTTCGTAACTTATATCACTGTGTATAACAGAGATATTAAAAAAAAAGTTAAATATTTTGTCTTGTAGTGGGATTGGAACACGAGTCAAAATATCAACAATCAAAACTTGAAACACTCACCTACCACACACGCCTATCTTAGTTAATACATCTTAGAGCGCTTTTAATATTTGCCTTTTATAAAATAAGGCTACAAATATTTTTTTTTTTTTCGTAATGTGCGTGTTTCACTATGTATACAGGAAATTTTGTCCTATAGCGGAAATTGAACATGAATAAACGAATTGGCACTCCATGAGTGGTTTGCCACTCACTTACTACGTAATCACACAAATATTTTTATTTTATTTTGATACAACAAAAATAAACTGGATCTCAGGAATAAACAATTTTGACTTCGTACTAGCAAGACGTTAAAACATGTAAAAGACAAATGCCTTAACTACGCTCACAGAAACAAGACCTAAATAAATAAATAAACTACTCCTCATACTTCGTTGCCAACTTAACTGTGAGTATTGTGGCCATCGCTTACGTTAAAATATATGCAGTTATGGGCGGTGATCTTTTTCTGAGGTTTTAATTCATAAGTGCTCACTTTATCATGAGCCACCTATAGTTGGGAACCTACAATAATAATGGACACCACTGTGTCTTTTAGTTTACTTTGCGTAGTCGTGTTACAGAAAATCAAAACTTTCAATTTATTTTCATCGAAATTTGTATTAATATTTTTAATGGCGTGCGAATAACACTGGGCAAATACCGTTGAAGTTATCGCTAGTTCAGCTAAAAAAAAGTACTTCCAGCTGTTTAATGCGTAGAGAACATCGTAGAGCAGTGGTGGCCATTCAAAGGTGCCATCTCCAGAAAGACGTGGCGTCAGGGCGACGCTCGGCCATTGCACTCGCGCGACCATGCGGTGACATAATGCGACCTGCAGGTGCCAATTACCGTACACGGGGAGGACGACACTCTTTCATATGAGACACGCGGTTACTTTTCTTTTTAATGCGCTGACGTCATGCTCCCGACTGCTGGCGCACATTCAAAACAGTTCAAGGCGGGGAGCGTTCATTGCCCTGGTCGTGCGTCTTCATTCTCGATTCCCTGCCGAGGAATTCAACGTGATGAGTCCCGATGGCCCTGGCAAGGTCAATAAGAACCAAGCCCCGAGCGTCAAGACCCCGCAGAACATAAACCAAGCCTGCGAATTCCACCTCGTAGGTCATGCGATTGGTACGTGGGCACAGTGCGCGTAATCATACAGCGGTAAAACCGCAATTTATTCCGCAAATTCCATGCCACACACGGCACCAGAATGGCCTCACTGTCCAGTAGCATGTGGGAACGCCGTACACCCAACCGGCAGCGCAACCAATAGAAAACCTTTTGCAGCACGCGGTAGCCATTCAGAAACAATGCCCATTCTAGCTAGAGCCTCGCGCAGCCAATTAGAGAATGAGTACACTTACATGAAAGCAACTGCTACGCCATTTCGCTTCTCTGAACTTACCTGTTCTGTACTTACCCTATCATGGCGATTCAGGTTCGATTCCTTGTGGTTCCGAGTTTGCCGTTTCGCACGTAACATGGCGGACGCAAACAATATAATGTCATTCTAGCGTGTGCTAACGCTACCCTGCGTTGCATAGTCTATTTCCTAAATATGCAATGCATCACAAAAGTTTCATACCTATCTTTACATGAAAGTATCTTATTTTTCCTTAAATTAAAGTTTTGCATGTATTTTATTTAAAAAATTTAATCATGCATTTATAACAAATACGAAGGGAAACAGTGAGAAAAAAAGGTGTGCTGGTAGCACTTAGTAACAAATAGTTCTCATGCAAAGTATCATTACAACTGAGTGCGCACGAATTCGGTGCGTCGTCCTTTAGTGTAATTTTCTAGACTTAGTTTGCATATGACGTGGTGGAATATCCTGGAAGTCGAACTTTAGCAGGGCTTCAGAAAAGTGTGAAGTAACCGTGAATTGATTATACTTCTCCTTATGCATGCACGTTCCTTTTTAACCTTCTTCCCGGAGGAAAGAAATGGTTATGAGATCACCTTCCTGTCTGTGTGTCTTTTTGTGTGTGTTTATGTGTGAACGCGGCTGTGTGTTTCTGTGCGTGTGTGTCTGTGCGCGTGTGAGGTCCCCCTTTTTTCAATTTTTGAACGCGTCAACCGAATTTTACCATACTCGGTACATATGTAGTACTTAGTTTCAACACCTGACATTTATAGTTTTCGACCACGCTGGGCGCTTACTTGCAAAATGGGGCCATTGTAATATTTAGGGTGATATGTCATATCTCGGGAAATATTCAACCTTTCTAAACCAAATAAAGTGTCTGGGACACTAAAAACCCATAAGTTTACATGTATTAACGTTACGCTACTTGTGTGAAAAATATGACGGAAATCGGTTGATTGGTATCCGAGATAAGACATAAAAACCTTATTTTCTTAATAGGTGCTATCATATAAAACTGCCTTTAAAAATGTTTCTTATACTATGCGTCTAATAGATACTGTCAGCATAAAATGTTTGGCTGAGTTTGGTTGAATTGTTAATTAGATTTGCCAAATATATAAAAATATTTACATGGCCATCATTTTTAAAATCAGTATCTGGCCCCATTTAAATCATGTAACTCTACATGGCTTTCTTTAGGTGTGCAAAATGTTGTGGGAATTAATTCAACTATTCCGGGAATATGGTAAATGGTTCATTTTACTCACCTGGCACTATTTTGCGAAAAATCCTGCAAAAGAGGATCTCTGTGTGAAGAAATGATGCTTCTAATTAATACTGTTTGCATACAAAATTTGGTTGAAATTTGTTGAAACGTTTTACAGACACAACACATTAATCTGAATTATTTATATAAACCCCATTAAAAGATGCCTGCCGCACATAACAGATGTTAATTTATATACCCTACTATAGCAATACTTGCGTGAAATTTAGGTATGGATAGGTTGATTGATCCTCGAGATATGGTATAAAACCTCCATTGTTCATGTGACGATCATCATAAATGGAGGACAAAAAGTTTATATCTTAGCACGTTCCACGATTGTCATAGATATAATTTACAAAGTTAAAATTTAATATTTTACATAGTTTCGTAGGTATTGTACAATAAGCTAAATCGTTTGTAAAGGCATCATTCATAAAATAAAAGACTTACACACTTAAAACATACAAATTAATATTACCTACCAGAGTAAAACTTATTCGCCAAATTTGAATGAAATCTGTTAATTGTTTCCCGAGCTAAGGCAAAAAATGTATTATTTTATGTGGGGCTGTCTTGCAAAATGGTGGAGAAATGAGGCTTTGCATAGAATATTTTGATGGATATAACTGATACTGTCAGCAGACAAATTTAAGTAAAAAATATTTTTGCAGTTTCGTAGATAAAAAATGTTGAGCTAAAATGTTTATCTGGCCCTGTCAAAGTTCATCATTTTACATGGCCGCCGTATTTCTACTTGATTGCCAAAATTGGTATAAATCAGTTGTTTTTTCGGAGATATCACATAATTTTAATTTCCATGTGATAATATTTTACAAAATGGCGGACAAAAGTGATTTTGTGTGGACACATTTGATGGTGGCAATATACACAGCCAGCATACAAAGTTTAATAGGAATTAATTACATTTTTTTCGAAGATATGGCATATTATGCTAAAATAACTAAATGGTTGCCATTAAAAAAATTACTGCCTGGCACATTTGAAAATATTTGTACATATGAACCTCCGCAGTTCTACTTGCTTGCCAAATATGGTAGGAATCTGTGAATTGTTTCCCAATATATTGCACAAAAACATTATTAATTCATGTAGCCGCTATCTTACAAAATTGCTACAACAGTGTTTTTTTTAGTTTATATGATGCTTGTATTAGATACTGTCAGCGTATAATTTTTTTTGAAATTAATCGAACAGCATGGTAGTTATATCAAACAAACCTAATATATTTGTATAGCCGTCATTTTTAAAATAAGCGCCCAATTAAGTTTAATTACTTATATTTACCTGGTCTATCATAGTATTATTTACGTGCCACATTTGGTGCAAATTAATTGAGTAGTTTTGGAGATATAACGTAAAAGTGTTATTGTTTCATGTGACGCTATCTTCCAAAACGGCAGACCAACATCAATATTCATTACTGAATTCGATACTTACATNGGCGCTATCTTCCAAAAAGGCAGACCAACAACAATATTCATTACTGAATTCGATACTTACATCTTGCGCTCTCAGTATAAAAAATTTGGTAAAAAAAGGTAAAATGGTTGCCGAGATATGACATATCAACCTAAATTCTAAAATGGCCGCCATTTCGAAAGTAAATGTCCGGAGTGGTCGAAAATTATAAAAGTGAGGTTTCCTTAATTATTACTATATGGGTACCAAGGTTGGTGAAATTCGGTTGACGCTTTAAAAAATTTTGGTTTTGGCGGGGGGCAGGGGGAGGGGGCACATACAGACACACATACACATACACACACGCAGACTCACAGACAGGAAAGTGATCTCATAAGCCTTTATTTCCTTCGGAAAGCAGGCTAAAAACGGGGGAATGCAAATTGTTGCCGTCTAACTGGAATGCAAGAGTACGACATCCTAAAAGCCATACTCCTTGTGTTATATGGATTTAATATAGTAGTATTGGTTAAAAGTTTAATTTCGCTTAAGGGTCTCGCCTAAATGGCGATTTAACAGCGTTGCAGTGTGTTTAAAATACACCTATTCAATTAAACTATTGGGGCCGCGGTTGTGTAGTGGTTAGACTACTTACTCGCCATCCATTAAGACGAACCGAGTTCGATTCCTCGTTGGGGTCGCCCATTTGTTTCCCAGTGGGGTCGCCCCCGGATTTTCACATGTAGGAATCGTGCTGGATGATGCCGTTGGCCGGTGGGTTTTCTCGGGGATCTCCCGTTTCCCCCCACCATTGCATTCTGGTGCTGCTTCATACTCACCTCTCTTCACCCTCATCGGTTCTCAAGACCTTGATGTTAAGAGCCACCCAAATCTCTCCATTCACTAACTCAGCGAAACTATTAAATGAGCGTCCAATGTGCCAATCTACNTAACTCAGCAAAACTATTAAATGAGCGTCCAATGTGCCAATCTACGAAAATAACACTTCAGACGAGAGCTGTTGAGCGCTTTCAAGACGTCACGCACATTATAAACACCATTTTATAACACTCCATAAAGGTTAAAAACGTTTGTTTTCAAAGTGCTGTATCTTAGAATATAAGCGTCAGATACACACAAAACTACTCAAAGGCCCTGCATTGAACCTTCCTGCAGAATTTATATGAATAAAATAATAGCGTCACCGCTGAAAGTCCCATAGGTACACGCAGTGCTTCGAGAACACTGCATNGAATTTATATGAATAAAATAATAGCGTCACCGCTGAAAGTCCCATAGGTACACGCAGTGCTTCGAGAACACTGCATGCCTTGCGCTTAGCGGCGATGGGGCACTTGATGCGCGTAGCAGTGTCGTCCTTATCACCCCCGCGCTTCTCAGTCTAAAACGCGGAATAAAGCTCCAGGTAGGCGGGATGGGAGCCTTGAAGGCTTCAGGATTATAAAATAACGAGGAAACAGGGAGTTATACGTTCTTTTGAATATTTAACGGCGCTGACTAAATATATTATAATTATCACCTGTCATCGTCTACTAGTAGTTTCTCCTANTCTTTTGAATATTTAACGGCGCTGACTAAATATATTATAATTATCACCTGTCATCGTCTACTAGTAGTTTCTCCTATAAATAAACCAACAATGCGTACCCACAGGAAAAATAAAGTATTATCAAAATAAGTAGTGTTCAGTCAGGACGTGTGCTGATGATTTTAAATTTCGAAAATAGTTTTGTTAGCATAACGAGAAATTTATACATATGAGACGTGGAGGGATGCCAGAAAAGCTAATCGGGTAGGCAGATATGTGCATAAGGGAATCAAATAAAGATGTAATGTTGAAAGGACATGGGTATGAAAAAAAGATGAAGATTACAAATGCTGCGTTTAATTTAGCCATGAAGCGGATCATACAGACAGTGGGTGAACTGAAAGAGGACTTCTTAATGAATATATGTATGTGTGAACATATGTATTTTCATGTACCGACAAAATGATTTTGAATGGGGAAAGAAATTAAGAAGAAAGGCAGAGGAAATATTAAAGGACTTTTGGAAGAGGTATAAAATATATAGTCGTGACGTGAATGGCCAGAAGAAAAATGTAATACGTGAAAAATGGTGGAATAAAAATAAATATAACGACATGGCAAAAAATAGGTGGGATTCCAAGGTACGCTAAAATTTTGTGTTACAGAAAATAAATACAAGTATTTAAGCTTCTGAAAAATTATGATACACACTCAACAAAATTTTAACGTGTCATTCAAACCAGAACAAGGATTCGTATAACGATAATCCCCTAGTGTATTTTTGGGGGCACCACATTTGGTCAAAAATCATTTGGCTGAAAAGGCGTTTGGCCAAAAATTATTTTCTAAAATTATAGACAAGCATTTGGCACAACATGCGTTTGGCGGAACGGATGTTCGGCAGAACAGGTGTTGGGCAGCAAAGGCGCTTAACTGAACAGGTTTTTTTGCCGAACAGACTTGTGGCCTAAGGGTCTTTTGGCTGAACAGCATTGTGGGAACGCAGACGTTTGGCAGAAAATTCCGCCAAACTACCTTTAGGCCACATGACGGACATCCTGTTTACCTTGGTTCTGAATTATAGATAATATATTTACGAAGATAAGCTGGCGTGGTCTTAAGACAGTATAATAATAGATATAGAGTATTTAAAATCCATTCAATAAAAGTAGAAAGGAAGACATTATACCGACAAACTACAGAGAGCCAAACATTATTGTNGATACAGAGTATTTAAAATCCATTCAATAAAAGTAGAAAGGAAGACATTATACCGACAAACTACAGAGAGCCAAACATTATTGTTACCATCAAGGGAAGACGGCTGCAATACCGTGGATACGTATTCAAGGGTCCAGCATTTAATTTTTACATTAGAGCAAAAACGACAAATCATAGCGGCTGAAGTTTTTTTTTCTTGGTTTTTAAATCCACAAATCTTGCTTGAGATCTTTAGTCGGACTTACGTACCGATTTTTACACTTATAAGATCAACCATATTATTATCATTATTATTTTGATTGATAAAGGTTCCTACTTTAATGCCTTTAACCTTGCCACAAAATGATTGGATTCTTGAGTGTTAAGCTGACCACAAATTAAACTCAAAGGGCCACACACCATGTTACATCATCCTTGATTAAAACCCAGAAACCCTCGCATCGTTGGTCGGCGCGCAACCAGCTATGCCAATGAGATATCCGTTTTCGAAGATGCTTACGTTTCTGAAGCGAGTGGGCGGCGTTAAAAAAAAAAATAAAGGAGAAAGAAAATTCGCAATAAACGAGCCGAAGTATGCGATTCGGGGCGGCTTTTCTGTTCCTTTTCCTTTGACCTCTCCCTTAAACCCTAATATTCTAAGGAAGGTTCGGTTTTACGTGCCACATTTGGTGCAAATTAATTGAGTAGTTTTGGAGATATAACGTAAAAGTGTTATTGTTTCATGTGACGCTATCTTCCAAAACGGCAGACCAACATCAATATTCATTACTGAATTCGATACTTACATCTTGCGCTCTCAGTATAAAAAATTTGGTAAAAATTGGTAAAATGGTTGCCGAGATATGACATATCAACCTAAATTCTAAAATGGCCGCCATTTCGAAAGTAAATGTCCGGAGTGGTCGAAAATTATAAAACTGAGGTGTCCTTAATTATTACTATATGGGTACCAAGGTTGGTGAAATTCGGTTGACGCTTTAAAAAATTTTTGTTTTGGTGGGGAGGGGGGCACATACAGACACACATACAAATACACACACGCAGACTCACAGACAGGAAAGTGATCTCATAAGCCTTTATTTCCTTTGGAAAGCAGGCTCAAAACGGGGGAATGCAAATTGTTGCCGTCTAACTGGAATGCAAGAGTACGACGCCCTAAAAGCCATACTCCTTGTGTTATATGGATTTAATAAAGTAGTATTGGTTAAAAGTTTAATTTCGCTTAAGGGTCTCGCCTAAATGGCGCTTGAACAGCGTTTCAGTGTGTTTAAAATACACCTTTTCAATTAAACTATTGGGGCCGCGGTTGTGTAGTGGTTAGACTACTTACTCGCCATCCACTAAGACGAACCGAGTTCGATTCCTCGTTGGGGTCGCCCATTTGTTTCCCAGTGGGGTCGCCCCCGGATTTTCACATGCAGGAATCGTGCTGGACGATGCCGTTGGCCGGTGGGTTTTCTCGGGGATCTCCAGTTTCCCCCCACCATTGCATTCTGGTGCTGCTCCATACTCACCTCTCTTCACCCTCATCGGTTCTCAAGACCTTGATGTTAAGAGCCACCCAAATCTCTCCATTCACTAACTCAGCAAAACTATTAAATGAGCGTCCAATGTGCCAATCTACGAAAATAACACTTCAGACGAGAGCTGTTGAGCGCTTTCAAGACGTCACGCACATTATAAACACCATTTTATAACACTCCATAAAGGTTAAAAACGTTTGTTTTCAAAGTGCTGTATCTTAGAATATAAGCGTCAGATACACACAAAACTACTCAAAGGCCCTGCATTGAACCTTCCTGCAGAATTTATATGAATAAAACAATAGCGTCACCGCTGAAAGTCCCATAGGTACACGCAGTGCTTCGAGAACACTGCATACCTTGCGCTTAGCGGCGATGGGGCACTTGATGCGCGTAGCAGTGTTGTCCTTATCACCCCCGCGCTTCTCAGTCTCAAACGCGGAATAAAGCTCCAGGTAGGCGGGATGGGAGCCTTGAAGGCTTCAGGATTTTAAAATAACGTGGAAACAGGGAGTTATACGTCCTTTTGAATATTTAACGGCGCTGACTAAATATATTATAATTATCACCTGTCATCGTCTACTAGTAGTTTCTCCTATAAATAAACCAACAATGCGTACCCACAGGAAAAATAAAGTATTATCAAAATAAGTAGTGTTCAGTCAGGACGTGTGCTGATGATTTTAAATTTCGAAAATAGTTTTGTTAGCATAACGAGAAATTTATACATATGAGACGTGGAGGGATGCCAGAAAAGCTAATCGGGTAGGCAGATATGTGCATAAGGGAATCAAATAAAGATGTAATGTTGAAAGGACATGGGTATGAAAAAAAGATGAAGATTACAAATGCTGCGTTTAATTTAGCCATGAAGCGGATCATACAGACAGTGGGTGAACTGAAAGAGGACTTCTTAATGAATATATGTATGTGTGAACATATGTATTTTCATGTACCGACAAAATGATTTTGAATGGGGAAAGAAATTAAGAAGAAAGGCGGAGGAAATATTAAAGGACTTTTGGAAGAGGTATAAAATATATAGTCGTGACGTGAATGGCCAGAAGAAAAATGTAATACGTGAAAAATGNTGTTCCTGGGAAACACGAGAGCGCTCGCTTCCGAAGCGATTGAGAGGCGGCCGACCATTCGCCGCCAGGCCGTTAAGAGTCAAGCGAGCGTTCAGTTCGCCATTCCGCCGCTAGACGACGGCTAATTCGCGTGACGCGTGCGCGCGCACGATTTCCTCCACCGGGTCGGCGAAGAGAGCCTGTGTAGGGAGATCGCCGCTCCTTTCCCCTTCCGCCAATCCCCACTGATTCTCTGAAGGCGACTGAAAGCAAGGAAATAAAGTTTGGCTCTCGTACGGATCGCGTGTTTTAAAATGCTGCCCCCGGAGACGAAGGTCTCTCAGCACGAATTCGTCAGCTTCGTCGACAGAAGCAACACGGAAATGTGTCGTGAGGGAGGGTGACGTCACACGTGTGAAGACGAGTGTTTAAGGCTCCCGCCTACGTAGCGCTTTTTTATCCGCGTTTGAGGCCACAAAGCGCGNGCACGTGTGAAGACGAGTGTTTAAGGCTCCCGCCTACGTAGCGCTTTTTTATCCGCGTTTGAGGCCACAAAGCGCGGGAGCGATAAGGGCGACACTGCCACGCGCATCAAGTGCGCCGTGGCCGCTAAGCGCAAGGCTCTCAACTGACGCGCAGTGTTCTCGTGGTACTGCGTGTACCTATGGGACTTTCAGCGGCGACTCTATTATTTTATAGGCGGAAAGCCTGTAGGAAGGTTCGATGCAGGGCCCGTAGGTTTGTACGTATCTGAGGCGTATGTTTTGAGATACAGCCTTCGCAAAAGCAGTTTTTAGCCGTTGTGGAGTACTCTGAAATGTTGTCTGCGTGACATCTTGACAGCACCTAATAGCCCTCGTCTAATGTGCGTGTTCTTGTCGAAGAGCAGCACATTGCACGCACGTTTAATAGTTTCGTAGAAAAACAAGTATTTCAAAAACTTTGCAATGCATTTCAAGCACCAGGTAGGCGGGAGCCTCAAGGTCCTCTCGTTCTGCACTTCTTCAACGGTTCCGTTGTAAATAATGTAAATCAAGATATAGTTGGTGAAACCAAGGCCGTACTCCAAATATCCCGATCTTGCACTATTGCTCCTTCCCACAATTTTTCTTGCACACTCCTTACGTGGAATGCATCTACACTCGCACTCGCCCTCTCGAGTAATCGATGGCCATTGTTCGCCAGCTGCACCACTGGATCAACAAAAATTGGTAAGAGTATTTTAAATCGTGTTTGTTTTTGCTGTTAGTTAAGATGTAATATCACATGTTAGGACTTATGGCGCAGTTGACGCTTGAGAATGAAGAGAAAAGAAGGTTGCGACTTTAGCGAATTTGCAGATGTGCCAACTTCGTTGCAAACAGATGGGATGTATGTGTATACAGATGCACTGCACTTATTTACAAACATACTTATGAAACTTCTAATAGTCATTCGGCGTTTTGTGCACAGCAGAACAGCTACTGTTAGTGCCACCTAATCCTAGCGGGTGAGATTACGTGAAGCGGGGTGCGGCCGGCAAGGTGAGAGTTAGCTGCGCGCGCAGCCTGTCGCAGCTTGAATGCTGTTGTTACGAATTAACTTTTAAGCCATTCGTACGTGAAAGGTGCTATGGCGTATGGGCGTAGCTCAAATAATGAGTCATGATTAGGTAGAGCACAATAGTATTAGATGAGGTTTATTGAACATAAGGATTAAACTATAATTATTTTAATGATTATCGATCGGAGGAGCTTAAATTGTACACCAATATGCTAATTAATTGCCTTAAATGTTATCAACTGACGCTAATTCTACTACAATCTAATTGGAAAGTTCCCACCTTGTTCATGTTGCCCGAGGCTAATTCTAGGAGGAGGTTAACGACGGCCGGACACACCCATCTTCAGTGGTCTTCTCTCTGGTCGGGTCGACGATACAAGACGCCGCTCCCAGTGTTACGCTGGCCTATATAGGGCGCGTTGTTTAATATATTTCGGCCCCGTTTACTGGCCGGTGGAGGGGATTTCTGCAACTGTCTTTCGCAAGGCGTTGTTGCACTCACACTCGTGTCCTGGTTCCATGTTTGAAGGTGTGATCAGGCAGGCCGTTCAGCTAAGGCCTGATCACATCATAACACCGTGCTAGAAACATTAGTCTCCGTATCACCAGTTGCGCGTTGGCCAATGCGCGCCGAATATTTTTGTAACAGTTTGTACACAGCCGGGCCGTAACTAATATCGACTGGCACCGGCAGGACCGTGCCGTCGGCCCAAGCTCAGGTATCTAGGAAGGTGAGCTGCAAGTACTTGTGACGCTTACAGTAAATAAACCATATCCTGAGAGCACGCATAGAGCATGCATCCAACGCGCACTCGCTACACGCACTCTGTCGTATGGAACAGCACTCTCTGATGTGACTTCCGAGCGCTAGTTCACGAGTGAGGATGTTTGGGGCTATTTGGAACACGACCTAAGAGCTCAAGACTCAGGGTAACACACCCACGGACTTCTGAAGTTGGAAGCGCAGGTGCTCGTTATTCCCTGGGCGTAACATGGGGTTCTTGGCGGTTGTGAACGCTAAGACGTCACACTCGTGTGGCGAGAAAGTCGGGCTGCCATCACAACTTGAATTTCTGAAGATCCTGTTGATTCAAGTGTTCCGGGACAATTACAATGCTCTCAAGGCTCCGTTGTTAATAGCCGGCCAAGCCTCTCCACCCGAATTATAATCAGGTCGTCTCGTTCTTCTCTGCATCTATGACGCACAATAGAAACCTTGACACTGATCGTGAAAGGTACGCGAGATCCTTGGATGGAGCAACGACGGAGTGCATAGGTGAGAGGTACGACAGAACCCCTTAAAAAATGTGTTCACCATCAGCCACTTTCGCCACGTTTCCCACACTATACATATACCTTACATTCAGATCACTTTTAACGTCAGCATACTCGTCAAATTTCCTCAAATTTACCGAGTTTTTTTCCCCCCTTTCTTCGTATCTTTCCATAGTATCGGTACCTGTTCAGTAATTTGCTATGACCGAGCGTTAAATCAACCTCATAATGAATGGTAAAATTTACTGGTGTTTATTCGCAAACTTCATGTGCTGTGTTGGTGACGCTTACCATCGTGAAAATAACTCGACACTTGACAGTCCAATTGCAAGTCATGTTTGTGGTCGCCAGCTCCTATACTCGCGTATCTTTTGAACTACTCAAGGTATCTTAGCCCCCCACTTCTACTGACTTCAAGTCGGACTACCTTAAAATTAACTCCAAATTATTATGCACGTACTAGTCAAAAAAATCTCATTACAATTACAATTTCCACCCCTTTTCTTGCCTACGTATACTCGCTGGCTTGCCATACGTGTTNGAAAAAAATCTCATTACAATTACAATTTCCACCCCTTTTCTTGCCTACGTATACTCGCTGGCTTGCCATACGTGTTTCTAGCACAACAATCCTTTCCTCCACAGCAAATATTTGCAAACCGAATCGTTCCTTCGTTAATTCCAATTCGCGTACCACAAACTTAGACCTTTCTCCGACTCAGCTGTGCCAATTATCTATGTCGTGACATTCCCAGATTACATGGGAACTTATTTCTCCAAAACTGCAGCCGGTGTGTTTATTCCAGCATGCGAAATGCAATTTGTGCAAATACAGCTCTTTTTGCCACAGCTGTAACTTGATTTCGCTCGCCTGCAATACTTGTCGCTGCTTTGTCCTACGCAGCAAGTGCCAAGAAAAGCATTTTAAAAATTTTTTTTTAGAATGGGTTTGTTTACATGAAATTGTACACTGTACAGAAGGAATAAGGAGACAACGAAAATAACAGAGGACATGTATACCAGCGAGAAAAACGCTCTACTACAAGCAAGGGGGTAAGTGAATAAACGGTGTGGAACGGAGGTAATATAAAAGGAAAAGAAATAGAAAGAAAGGGAAACTAGCCAAAAACCCCAAACCAGGGCAAGCATTTGTATGTCCGCACACTTTGCCCGATGCTAAAAGAAAGTCTCGTATTGCTAGGTAATCCTATTAATGTCTGACTGTGAGTTTCTCTCTGTATGTGAATAACCAAAATATAAAACCAAGAACTAAATTCTGAATTAAAATATTTTGTATGTTCCCTTAGGGTTTGTTTTATTGACTACNCAAAATATAAAACCAAGAACTAAATTCTGAATTAAAATATTTTGTATGTTCCCTTAGGGTTTGTTTTATTGACTACATATTTGAATTAACAAAATCATTACATACAACAATAGTTGATAAACGTTATAGTTTTCTAACAAAAAATCGATTGTTTTTGGAATAATAAGATATCGAAATCGCAAAATCTGCACATATGCAAAAACTGTTTTTATATGTGTAAAATGTTATTATTTAGAACTTTACAATAACAAAAAATTTTCTTGAAAATTTATGTTAGAAAAGGTTTCAAAGTTTTTCTTCATGATATATAAATTCCAATAACATAGCGTTATACATATTTTATTTTATTATTTTAGAGACTATTATTTTGGAATANCATGATATATAAATTCCAATAACATAGCGTTATACATATTTTATTTTATTATTTTAGAGACTATTATTTTGGAATACTTACTGATTTTGTGGTTTACACCCCTAATTTTTTGTAAAAAGTTATTATTTTTTAATTAAAAAAATATAGATAGTTTGAAATATTTATCTATGTGACTGTTAATAGCAATTAAAATATATTGGCAATAAATTAAACCCTATAGCAAATTATTATTTTTTAAAATAAATAACTGTCGTTGAATTTTTGTAAAATAATTTCCGCGAAACAAATATTACAATAAAGACAATATATTTCCGTCTCCCCTGCCCACATTTTAAAACGCTATATTCTTTATTACAACGTTGAAAAAACAGTATTATTATAATTTTTACGCATATTATGACAATTATGTAATATAAACGCTATTAATTTGTTAAAAATTACATAGCTTAAAGTACAACGTTTGTAAGATGAATAGTCTTTAGTAAAATATCAAATAATGAATTTCTTTGACATCTACGGTGATTAACATCATCCGTCACTGACGCCACCATTTTACACCACCAGCATTTCCCTTAAAACAAGCAGACAATACATTAATAGTTTTGTGCCGTAGCACAAATAATACAAAGACGATATCACTTTCAAGTTCTGTAATTTCAGAATATTTTACAAGTTAGCGGCCTTGGGATTGAACATTTGCATTTAAAATTTACAAAAAATATGACCTGTAAAATTCTA
Source organism: Clitarchus hookeri (assembly GCA_002778355.1). NCBI lineage: Eukaryota > Metazoa > Arthropoda > Insecta > Phasmatodea > Phasmatidae > Clitarchus > Clitarchus hookeri. Next base: position 99,062 of record NQII01002930.1, on the reverse strand, counting down.
AATGCCAAATGCTCACAATGCAAAAATACAGATTTAAATACTCATACAAATAGATTAAATTTCTCTTTCAAAGAATTGCGTAGCTCAAAGAACAATAAATATTTAACTGGTAAACAAGCCAAGTAGTGTAAAATGTTTAAAAAATATCAAAAAGTCACTGTTGACTAGAAATACTTCAAACACTCACATGAAAAGATTAAATTGCTGCGCAGTTTCACTCGATACATAACAAAACTGCCGTGTGCTTCAACGTCAGGAAGGCCTCAAAAATTAATTAAGTCTATTCAAGCTCCAATTTTTTTTTTCTATATTTCGAGGACAGTTTATATTTTCATGAAGTATCGATAATAACATAATTAAAATATCACAATATGAAAAATAACATACACAAATTTAAAGCATGAACATGTGAATTTTAACTTGAAATCTTGAGTCGTGCAAATTTAAAAAAGTTATTTTAACACACAGTTTGGTTTCAGATAAAAATTCTACTGAAGTAAAGTGATATGTTACAATATCTTTGAAAACTGACACTTGGTTCACCTGTGGTAAGTGCAGTGGTGGATTTACCAACAGGCTGAGTAGGCTGGAGCCTAGGGCGGCAGATTTTAGGGGCGGCAAATTTGAGGCCAAATTTTTTTTTGTCTTAAAGAAACTAAAAAGATTCATATTTATATACCTAAAAGTTATTAGGTTCACACAAACAATTCAACATGTAATATGTTTCACCAATTAGATAAATTTTTCTACAATTTGCGTAGTTGCGTTTGGTTGCGGCGCGGGAACGAGTGACATGACCGTTCGCTAAGCGGGTCTGGCCGAATTGACTGCACGAGCGCAGCGCGGCGCGGCCGCCACGGAAGCCGAAGCGGGGTCGTGCTGTTGTAGGCATACGCCGCGTGGTGGCATTGAGTTCCAGAGAGATAGACATAGAGCGGCGGCCGGCGATACAAACGGGCAAGTCCCGTCCCGTATTTACTTTTTCTGGTTGTGTGCTGTAATTTTTCAAAGTTTTCGTGGATTGTATGAATAATTTCATAGCATAATATCACCGGTGCGTAAAAACTTATAGTAGGTAACTAATCATAATGTATTACAATAAATCATCCGTAACGAATTTGTAAGACGTAATTTAACTTGATAAATAGCTGTATCGGAAGCTATGCAAAGAAATTTCGATTTTTTTGTTACATCATATTTAAATAAATTTCTTGTACTTATGTTAGGTAATTATTCAATGTCTGAAGTCTGAACAAATGATGTAAAAGAAATAAAACTCCCAATGTAATCTTTTTTATTTCAGTTCTTGGAATCCACGAAATTGTTAGAATGAGTGATGGGAGAAAGTGACTTAGCGGAGTTAAGTAAAAAAGAAGGCCAAAATGAAAAAAGAAGAACAAAAACAGATTATCCTTAAAACAATAAAAATTGACAGTTTTTTAAAAAGTGGAAGTGGAAGTAGTGTTGAAAGACCAGGAAATTCAACAACATGCACTGACACAATACCATCTGGAAAAGATGAAACGGATTTGAACTCTGTGGCCCAACAAAAACAGTCATCTGTTGAACCATCTACTTTAAAAAAAACGGATATTTATGTTTTTGGCGTAGAGGCGGTAGAGGAATCATTAATAAGTATAACAATTGGAGATACGTATCAGAATTAGACGTTAAGTAATGACCAAGTGCAAACAACAGTAAATCTAAACAAAGATCTAGCTTTATGGCAAATCAACGATACCTTGAGGGAGATTATCGCAAGGTACGGCTTCGATCAAAACAAGTCTTGTGACTTCTCTAAAAGTGAAAAAATATATGCTGATCAGCGTCGTTTCTTGCCAGTGAGTATCTTCCAGAGAAAAATGAAAAATAATGAACTGAATGACCGAAATTGGCTGGTTTATTCTGAAAGGAAAATATCTGTATATTGCGGGCCCTGTTTGGCATTTGGTCCATTGGAGAATAAGACTCAGTTTGAGAACGAAGGATTTAATGACTGGAAAAATGCAGAACACCGAGTAGCTCAGCATGAAAACTCTGCGCGTCATAAATCTAGTATCCTTAGTTTGAAAGTTAGAAGTGAGATTGATGGCCGACTCGATAATTTACTGCATGTCCAGATTGATGAAGAAATTACTTATTGGAGAAACGTTCTGAAGAGGGTTGTTGCCGTAGTGAAGCGACTGTGTTCAAGAGGCCTCGCTTTCAGAGGAAAAAATGAAAAGTTCGGTGATCCGCATAACGGAAATTATTGTATGATTTTGGAACTGTTAGCTGAATTCGATCCTTTTTTAGCCAGTCATATTGAACGATTTGGGAATCAAGGATCTGGAAGTACCAGTTACTTATCAAAGACCGTTTGCGATGAGTTTATTCTCTTGATGGGTCATAAAGTCTTAAAACACATTGGAGACGAGATAAGAAGGGCGAAATATTTTTCCTTAATCATCGATTCAACACCAGATATAGCACATGTGGACCAACTTACCCTCGTCATTAGATACGTTTTGGAAACAGGCGAACCGTGTGAAAGATTTCTCAAGTTTTTGCCCTCAGTGGGACATAAAGCTGAAGAAATGTTTTCTGCCATTATTTCGGAACTCAAAACACTGGGCATAAATATTGAAGACTGTCGTGGACAATCATATGATAATGCCGCGAACATGTCTGGTGTGTACAATGGCTTACAGGCTCAAATTCAAAGCCAAGCACCTTTTGCTTTTTTCGTTCCTTGCTCTGCCCACTCTTTAAATTTAGTGGCAACTGCGGCTGCTGAATCTTGCACAGAAGCTTGTCGCTTCTTCATGTTGCTTCAAGAAATCTACGTTTTTTTTTTAAGTTCGACACAGCGCTGGCAAAAATTAATGACTGAAATCGGGAAAGGGAAAACGCTAAAGAGAGTAAATCTGACACGTTGGTCAGCTAGAGAGGACGCATGTAGAAGTTTGAGAGATTGTTGGCACGAAGTCCTTAAAACTTTGGAATCAATCAAGGATGATTGTACCGAAAAGCCTGTAACGCGAAACGAAGCGACGGGAATACTTTTGAATTTAGAAAAACTGGAAACGGCGGTAATGGTTGTTGTGTGGAATGTTTTTTTGGAAAGAATAAACAAAGTGAATGTTCAAATTCAGGCTTCTACCGTAGATTTGATCACTGTTGCCGATCTTTACGAATCTCTTTGCAAGTTTTTCGTAGCTGAACGAGAAAATTTTAAGTATTTCGAACAAAAGGCGATGGAATTAAGCGTGTCGAAGCAGTATACAAAAGACATGGGAAAAAGACAACCGAAAAGGAAAAAAAATTATGATGAAACACCCGATGAAGAAATGAGAATGACTGCGAGTGATACTTTCAGGGTTAACACATTTCTCGTCCTCATTGATAGACTCGTATCCGAATTAGAAAAACGGCAGGAGGCCTACAACAGGTTCAATGAAAAGTTTTCATTTCTGACCAAAATGAGTGAATTGTCATCATCAACCCTTACGGAAAAAGCCCTTTTCTTGGAAGAAATGTATCCTAATGATTTAGAGACTGACTTAGTTCAAGAATGCATACATTTTCAATGCCACCTTTCTTCTGAAAGAATTTTGGTAAAACCAGATTCTGGATCATTGAAAAGTCTATCTTCGTTCCTGCGAAAACAGAATTTGCAAAACGTTTATCCAAACTTGGATATAGCAGTTCGCATGGCTCTATGTACACCAGCGACAAATTGTTCGGGTGAGAGAAGCTTTTCTTGCTTAAAACGGGTGAAAAATTATCTAAGATCTACCTTAAGCCAAGAAAAGCTAAACGCCTTAGCTCTTTTGTGCATAGAGTCAGAACTAATGAACAAGATTTCATACGATATAATTAATGATTTTGCCAATAGAAAATTGCGCAAAAAGGTATTGTAAAACTTTTATAACTTAATTAATTGAGTATATTGTTTTTAAACTGTAAGAAAGTGCAATAAAAATTATTTAATTACGTTTACCGAATGTACATTATTGTGCAAGTAGTATTGAGGCATACCTTACCCCGCCTTATTAGAAGTACATGATTGAGCTTTTATTAGCTCAGAAATTTACCCAAAAACTATTTCTTGTGCAATCTTAACTAAATCGTTGGGTTGTAAAAATAATCTAGAAACTGATACGTCAATCCCCTAGTTCACAATCATACTAATTACGGGAAAAAGGTGGTGTAAATAGGACGATAGTGCACAAATCATAAAGTTACAATTTNGTTCACAATCATACTAATTACGGGAAAAAGGTGGTGTAAATAGGACGATAGTGCACAAATCATAAAGTTACAATTTAATTGACAAAAAATTTGTAACTAATATTATTGTGAACTGGGGTAAGGCTATCATCTCCAGCCATCCCCGCCGTTTTTTTGAATAGCCTACTGGCGGTAAATGTGTAAATCCGCCACTGGGTAAGTGTTTAACTTATGGCTATTTTGTCTTAAAATTTTACCTCAAAGTTGAAATGGAAATACGGGTTAACCGTATGGCAAATGTCCAAGAAATATTCTTCACTGCATTACAATAACATGGACGATTGTATTGAGTTGTAGCGTAACGTATACATTGATTTAGTTAGGTTTCGAGCATTGTACAACAACAAAAACACAAATTTGCTTTATTCTTTTTTGTGAAGTAATTTACCTTCATTGTCATACTTTGTTTCGGACTACTTTCATTTCAACAATAAAGGACCTGAAAGAAATTTAAACTCTTTAACGCCCATAAGGAGTGGTATATTTGCCATTAAGTGTTCATTTATATTTTTTTGTTTTATACTGTTAAGATATATTAAAATTCAGAAATGTTAAATTATGCCCCACGTTGGGCACCACTTAAATGATTCTATAGTGTATGTGGTATTGTTGCCCAACTTTGATAAGCTCCACTGAAATGAATATACATGCGTATGTATATTGTATTGGGGTATGTGTGATTACTAGGGAGTAGTTGTTAACGAACCAAGTTGTCATATAGGTAACTTGTATATCGGAGTGAAAATAATATTAATAGTATAACTTGTAGTAGAATGACCACATTAACAAGAGATTAATAATAATAAACACTAAAATTACAGTAAAAATATACTTCTACTACTAAGCAAACTACCAACCAATAAGGTGGTAGTCCAATCTTTGAGGAGCGTTTAATAATTGCGATTTAAAATTTTATGAAGAAACATAAGCAATAAATGTTCAGATATAAGAAAACATGCAGCTCAAATTCAAACGCTCAACTCAGAATACAATTATAATTACAGTTGACATTTGGCAACTTAAAGTCGTATTTTCACAATAAGGAAAATAATATTCAATGTCTAATAAAAAAATATCTCACTTGGTTCTACTCCATGAATGAGTAAATAACTTTTTGCCTCGGCTACTCAGATTTATAAAATATTTAGGTAGATACATTAGACCTGTACTTCTGGAGGAAGTGTGGACAAACCTTATAAGGGAAACTATAGAGAAGGGGTTATGCAGAATTCTTGAAGACTAACTTAAAGAAATCATATTATATAGGTCTACTGCTATCTGTAATTTATTTCAGTCTTTACTTATATGTAAATGTAGTTCTTCTGGATCAAGATATTCTCGTAGTTCATGATAGCAATTTCTGCAAATTGATTAATTGGGCATTCTTCTTTTATACCACTCGCACACCAGCGGCATAAAATAATGTCCTGAATAAGTCTTGATTATAGGATCCACAATAAATAACCAGTTTTCGATATATTCTCGGTGAGCTTCAGAATATCCAATATGCCGTCTTAAAGTTCCAAAAACAGAGATGATTTTTCAATCCAAAATTTTCAGTCCAGTTTGTATTTGCCATAGCACAATAGGCGAAGCATTTCCAAATATTCCGTTGCGAAATATTACATATCGTACTATGCTGCCAACTATTGACCAATGTTTACATTTAAATAGATTTACTTTATCAATCTGTTTAACACTGCTATTTTAAAAAAGCTGCATTTAACAATTAAGTTAATTTAACAAGTCTGAAAATATTTCAATCTGTGGGCATGCTCAACTTTAATACTGCAATTAAATACGTAAAAAATAAAATAAACAAACATTTGCAAAACATTACAAGCACATACAATAACTAAATAACAAAAGTTCTGCCAATAGAACTGCCATTAAAATAGTACATATAAAAATAGACTTGCAGTGAAAATACAAAAAATTGGCAGAAATACCAGATTACCATACGGCACAGAAAATGCTCCACCAAACTTTTGCTGAAATTTCATTATTCGGTAAATGAAGCCATACTTTAATAATAAAATACTAAGGGACATATGATAAATAATTAAGGGGCCTTTGAACTTTAAGATATTATAGTATATTTATGAGAGCAAGATTTAGAACATACCCTTCAAAAATTTCAATTATGGAACCGAATTAATAAAAATACTAAGAAGCATAATCTATGACAGTTAACAATCAACTTAAGGCCATTNTTCAATTATGGAACCGAATTAATAAAAATACTAAGAAGCATAATCTATGACAGTTAACAATCAACTTAAGGCCATTTAGGTTTTTGAAACATACATATTGATCAACTTTATAAATTAAAAGCAAGTGTTCATTACTACTTCCTTTCATTGTTACGATGTAATTCGAACGGTGGCGCTCCGTTCATTGGGCGCGATGATGATTCGCAGCGCTCGCATAACCTTGGCTTCCCTCGGGCGTGGTCGGCTCACCAACCACCGAAACTGTTGACGTGTGTCGCCTTTTGGAATAGAAGCCTCGCTGACCCCCTTTGCGAGCGCCTCCCAGTTGACTCATGTCACGAGGCAGGTGGCGGATCGCAGTTACACGTGTCCTGCAGCTGAGGCCTCCCCTTCACCAACCCACCCCACTACACCCTAGCAAGCCCGCGAGATAGAGAAACGCAGTTCGCCTAAATTCAGAAAACACGCACCGCAGAAGAAACAGCTGACAAGCTGGATAATGGTGCCGAGAACACCCCCCTCCCCCCTTAGATAACCACAGCACAATGTGGAAACACACCGAGAAATAGCTGACAGAGCAAGCTAGGAGCAAAGTGCCACTTCCCCCGCCCAACATTCAGGAACCAGGGCACGTGTTTTTAAAGGCATTGTTCTGCTTTTTACCACCTCATCCCCCTCCCACAATAATAGAGACACGTGCCGACACTTAAGGGGGGAGGCTGGCGACCATATAAGCCCTTTACGAGAGAAGAGGGGTTCAGTTGATTATTACCGAGCCGAGAGGTTAGTCAGTCAGTCAATTATTACCGCCCAGAGACGTTAGTTCGAGGGATCAGTCAGTGATAGAGTACCGCGCATAGAGTCAGTCAGTCGAGAGGCCGGGAGTCGGACCCCGGCCGGGGCAATGATATAGGGAGTTAAAATGCGGCGCTTGGAAGTGCCACACCAGGACGCGCAGGGAGTCAGGCATCGGCAGTCGGATCATGGAAGTCAGTCGGGGACAGTTCATTACCACCACGCCGAGGGAAGAGTTGCGTCAAGGAATCGCGAGAAGACGGGAGCACGAGCCCCACAGCCATCCAGTGAGACGACACCGGATGCAGGCCTTTGTCCAAGGCCTACCACTTCGCCGGAACTCATCCCCAGATGACAGCTTACCAGCACCCACAGCAGAGATAAGTATACAGTACGCTGTCCAGAGAAGCCCCCTACACCACGAAGTCGTACACAGTTAATACGAGTAGTCAAATTAGGTACCACACCTCGGAAGTGCTGCTGTATGTTGTTTGTGTTAAATTCGAGACAATATATTCGTCCTTCAAAATGAAACAGCAAAAGACTACNCCTTCAAAATGAAACAGCAAAATACTACTTTATTGCAATACCCTCAACATTCAAGCACATTATAGTCTGTGCTTGGAGGAATTAACTACGACCCTACACGCCACCTTGTCTTCCACAGTGGCGTAGCGTCAAGTTAAATTGGCGCTCAACTGTGGGGCCTAGACAATCCCATGTCACTGTTTACTGTAGCTCTGTCAGCTGCTGCGATGGCGTGGTGTCGCCGAGAGCTTCTTTCTTCTTGCCGTTCATGTCTGTTGTATCAGGGTAAGACCACTCTTCAAGCAGAAGAACTAATTAGTTTATTAGACATTTGCACTGCCATTAACCCTAGTTGGCACGGTCTGAGCATAAACTTCACACACTTGATAGACATCTAACCAAACTCGTTGCATGGGTAGTCTGATTGGTTAGTTGTTATGCTACTATAAACTTTAATGTGCTAGACTAGTGTTTAATTAATTTATATGTAATACGTGTGAGACTGGAAAATGTCAACCCGGTATCAGTTCCTCGGTGAATAAGCACCAAAATACTCAAAGGGTGGTGTCTATATCACACGTAATATGTCACTGGAAAACTCAGTGTCCCACAATATGACTTTCACAGTCTTTAAAATGACACTGAACAACTCAGTGTCCAACAAAATCGCTTTCACAGTCTTTATTGTCCCACATAAAACGGTGATGCTAAAGTCAAGGTAATTAAATCTTAAGAACAAAATTAGCTGCATTAGAATACAGTATATTTTAAGAAAATACTTCATGTAAATTCATACGCGGAAGTTGTGTCATCATACAAACAACGATGTCTAAACGAAGATAACACACAAAATATTAATAATTAAAACTTTGCGAAAAATATATATATACACACACACATTGAAGAGCCAACAAACTGGTATAGGCGTGCGTATGCAAATAACAGAGGTATGGAACCAATCAGAGTAACGCGATGCGGTCAGCAGCTAGATCGGTTACTGCTGCTACAATGAAAGGTTATCGAGATTTAAGTGAGTTTGAACGTGGTGTTATAGTCGGCGCACGAGAGATGGGACATAGCATCTCTGAGGTAGCGATAACATTTGGATGTTCGCGTACGACCATTTCACGAATGTACCGTTAATATCGGGAATCCGGTAAAACATCACATCTTCGACATCACTGCGGCCGGAAAAAGATCGTGAAAGAACGGGACAAAAGACGACTGACGAGAATCATTAAACGTGACAGACATGCAACCCTTTCTCAAATTGGCGCAGATTAGATCGGTGGGCTGCCCTGCAGGATTCATGGTGGGAATTGCCTCCTGCATACCTTCAGACATTAGTCGAGTCCATGCCACGTCGTCTTGCGGCATTTCTGCGTGCTCGGGGGGCCTTACACGATATTAGACAGGTGTACCAGTTTTTTTGGCTCGTCAGTGTATATATATATATACACACACACACGCAACCGTACAACACACAACAAAACAAGTAAACTTTAAGGATTAGTAGGAAGGAAGACGCATGGAATAGAGAATTATTGTTACAACTACGACTAACAATGGAGCATATTAGATGAACTACTTCAAAACCTCATGGAATTTCACCTCTAAAGGTACCATGGTTAGTGGTAATCGGCTTTAAAGTGTTCATGTGTATTATTGATGATAGAATATTGTTTTGTGGTAAAAAATATTACTGCAGTCAAAATTCCAGAACAGCTTAGTGTATTTGATCCTAAATGTAAATCTTTAAAGAGAAGCTGGGAAAACGCAGTTAGTGCGGTAGCGAAGTGTGTGTAGAGCATGTGATAACACTTTTTCTAGGCAGGCTAAGCTCGTCCCCGTGGCAGGTTAAATAGAAAATTTCACTTCTTAGATAGCTTATGTAATACAATACACTCGGCATTCTTCTTTTCTTTTGCGCACGTTTATTGCAAACTGTTCCTTCTCAGCTATCAGTAACTATATATTTCCAGCGTACTTGGGGAGGGGTTCATACACAGGCGTGGAATACAGTGTTCCGGCTGCGCTATGATACATAGCGCCATAACAAGCCCCTCTGGGCTGCTACATAATTACAAAAAAAATTCTAAAATTCCACACATTAAATAATTTAAATCGCTGACCCTCTCATTTTCCCCAAAGAAACAAATACAGTCAGCTGTCGGCCTTGCTGGGAAAGAAAATATGGAGTCATCTGATATTGTCCTGCGCTAGCTTTCTCAGTGATGTTAAGTTAAAATTACCTATTATTTTCCCAGGTGTAAGACAAGCAAGTTCATGAAAAGTTGGCCTTTTTCATGCTTATTACAACATATGGACCAGTATATAGCGATAGAAGCTTAGAACTGATAAAATCCCAGAAATTGCTTACATTCACTGCCTTCACTAAAACTAGTTAGCCGAACTGTTTCAATTTGCGACATCTTAGTAATTTTTTTTTCTTTTTTCGGCGGCTAAATAAAGTCTTTGCTCCAACAACAATTTAAGCTCATCTCTCATTTCCGTCTCTTGAAGTTGTGTTTCTTCCATTAAAGCTGGCGGAACTGGTAGTTTATCAGAATCAAAAATGCTGGATCGTCAACCAGTCAAAATCTCCATTGGTGTAACTGTGGTCAATTCATGAACAGTATTATTAAATAATTACTTCTGCTAATACTCAGTCGGTTTAACTTGTACTTCCGTAGCAATTTTATTTTCTGGAGACACAACTGCGGACCCCTCTGGTAGACTAGACTGTCCTTCGGTCAGCGATCGGGACCCAACTTCACTGACATCTACCAGTTTAATCTTCTGTCCTGGCTTGTGTGGTTACCATTCTGTATGGCGGAGTTGTTAATCCATGTACCCCTNTTCTTTCAGCGATCGGGACCCAACTTCACTGACCTCTACCAGTTTAATCTTCTGTCCTGGCTTGTGTGGTTACCATTCTGTATGGCGGAGTTGTTAATCCATGTACCCCTCGGTGATGTGATTACAAAAGCAGGTATGTACTTTGCGGGCTAATATTCTGTTCAGTCACTGTAGCTACCTGCGCTACTTCAAAATTATGGTTAGCAATTTTGTCCTGTACTGGGATAGTGCTCTGTCTAGGTACTGTTGAGCCATTATTAAGGGCCATGCCCTGTTGCTCGTCACTGTTATTAGTCATGCCTCGCTGGTTAGACGGACTACTTGGCGCGGCTGATTTAATAGGATGTGGTTTTAGAATCACTATGTTGATCTCCTGGGTCTCTCCATCGTCCACCTCTGCGTATCCATCTCTTTGACGGTACCTTCTTCCACGGTACGGCCTGTTACCAGTTTCAACCCCCTTTGTTTCGCGGTTGGTAGGGTTCGGTATTCTAATTTTGTACCCAAGGTATGTACCCATTTCTAGGAGGGATTCTCTGCTCTGGCTCGCGGTTTTCAGTGTATCTAGGCTGTGTTCTGTCATTATTACATGACCGGTCAGAATTACGGTTATTTTGCTGACGTTGTAGCCTATTTATCTGATCGTAGGCTAGTAGGTCCTCTCTGAAAGAAGCGATATCGCTGGGATGTCTGCCATTCCAATGCGTTTGGTCTCTGTCGGCAGCTGATGCAAAATCATAGCGACAAATTCTTCGTCTTTAATAGGTGGTTCCATGTATCGTAAGCGATCATATATCTCTGAGAGATGGGCTTCCAGCTTTTTGCCTTTACCGGGCACAAACTTTTCCTCGTAGAGCTGAGACCTTAGATTGCCTTGCATTTTTTTGTTTCACAAATTTGCGACAAATTTCTCTTTAAATTCGGCGTATGTGTTGGTGTTAGGCTGGTTAATCTCCCACCAGTAATATGCAATTCTGCGCAAGCTTAGGTTTAGACATCATAGCATGTCTGCGTCAGGCAAATCAAACACATTGGTGTATTCCTCGAACTATATAAGGAAATTGATAGGATTCTCCCCTACACGTACTACGAAACGAGGTATCTGATACACCCATAATTTGGAGGGTTGATGAAGCAGTGTGCTGACTGGTACGCTGTGTTGTTGAGCCATTTCCAGTGTGACAGCAGCTGATGTGGGTGAATTCAGCTGCTATTAAGTAACTGTGGTTGTAGTTTGGGAGTCACTACGCGCAGTTTATGACAGTCGTCAATCTCTTACAGAGGCAATAACTCGGTCTAATTTTTCTTCCACGATATTAATATCCCCCCACCCCTCCGCCATTTTGCCAATATTGACATCGGTTTTCTGCCTTTCTTCGTGCGGAGACTTTTCTATCTGTTGCAATTTATTCTCTAGAAGCCTGTCAAACGAATCACGTTGTGCAGAAACCTGCTCGTTTACAGCATCTTGGTTATGTCTACACTCAGCCTTCTTCTCTAGCTCATTGAAACGCAACTCTGTTTCACTGGCCTGGTTTGCAAAGCTCTGACTCAGCTGTGTACATTTCCGCTGCATATCATCTATACTGTCAGTTACGTTCTGCTGCATTTTGTTCTGATAGTCTCGTACCTGCCTTATCTTCAGTGTAAGGGTTTCCTGCAACTTGGTTTGTTGTTGCGTCATAGTATCCTGCAATTTGGCTTGTTTTCCCCTAGACTGCTTTATTTCTTGAGCCAAATTTTCCTGCAGCTGCATTATCATTGCTGCTAATTTGTAAGTGTTGCCTGGTCCTTGAATCTGCTTGTGTGACTGACATGACTGGGGATTCCTGTGAGATACTTATGTTTACAGCTTAGTCTGGTGCCTGGTTGACCTGTGCAGTGAAAAAAAAAATAGTGGGCAGAAATACCACATTATCATACGCTACAATTCAAACCTTATTATTACATGTAGAACTAATTTACAGGATTCCTGAAACCAGAATGGACAGATTTCATTTTTTATTTTCTCATGTCAGATAGAAAAAGATCTTTATTACGGTTATAGGCGCAACAAAAACCACGTGGACAAAATATTGTGGACTTAAAATGTATGTGTTAAGATATGCCCTATGTCCTCACAGCTCTCTTTTGAAATATTTGACATGAAAAATAAGCTAAGGAGAAATAAAAACAAAGCCAAGATGGAAGGAATACTATTTCTTTAAATAGCGAGCTTGGCGTAGGTGTGCAAGTGCGGAGCGGCGACTCGGGTTCGAGTCCCGCCTCCTCGCCTGGAAGCATGGACTCGCCAGGGACCAGTCGTTGGCATACGTTTTACAAGCGGACGTCCCCACGTGGGTGCCGGGGGCTGGGAGGGTTAATAAAGATAATTGTAAAATAATTGCCTCGTGGACCGTACTTCTCCTTCCACCGCCATTTCCGCGAGGCGGGGGAGGGAGTATACCCGACGCGACACGACTCGCCTCGCTCAAGCGTGCAATGCCTTCCCGCCCCTCAGACGTGCTCATTACGCCCCGCAATTAAACGGAACCAATCAGGGCGAGGGAGGGAAGGAAAGCATCCCCCAGCCCCCTCCCCTAGTCGCCCAAGAGGCCTGGCCGAACCCTTGCGTTGATATAAATGAAAGTACTGCGAAGACGCAGCTCATCTTGCATACCGGAGGAGCGGCTGTGGTCTAGACGGCCCTGCGCAAATAAAACCCCTACTAGCCATGTTATTCTCATTACCTCGAAGGCTGGCCAACCGAACCTTAAACGCTTAGTGCGAGCGGTAATGCGTGTGCCCACTTCTACCTCAGTCCACACCCATAATTTTTTCATCTCCCTTTCGCTCCTATCCTCCTCTTTCTCTGCAAGACTCCGCAACTAATCCCTACCTCCCGCCTCTTTGCCATTTAAATGCCAGTAGTAATGCTTGTCCTGCGAGCAGTGTTTGAGCCACGACAAGGACATAAACGCGCTGCATTACGGGACCATTACGCATGGTTGCAGAAATTAAAAATGAATGCAGAAATACCTTACCCACCTCTTTCAGCAACTATTATTTTTTCGTTCGTCTGCGTTTGAAATTAAGCCTCCCTTCGTCTCTGCGAGGAGGAAACGCAAGTCTGGCAAAAAAAAAAAAAAAAAAAAAANGAAATTATGTTCCTAAGTAATTATAAATAATGGGTTATGTACTTACGGGGTGTAGCCCATAACATGCGCACTAGCGTTCCTTAGGTGGCGAAGATTTGAAGCACCGTGTTAAATACGGTTGGCGTTAAAGGCAATAAAGAACAAATCACATAGACGATTGGATATAACTTTGTATTAATTAAACCTACACAGATAAGATCCTTCAAAAACTGTCTTTGCGCCACAAGAGTTTTTAAAAGTGACCCTCGTAGCCAATGTCGTACAAGTGTCGTCCTCGGACTACCACGTTCCATGTTTAAAACTCGGATAAGGCTATGTATGCGCGTAACGTTTTTAGATGAAAGTTTAGGTAAGTTCAGCCTACCGTTATAAAAACTGGTACGAAAACAAGCCCAGCCAAATAAAAACAGAGATCTAAACTAAACGAATTGCGGAGTCATGCCCAGCTCACAAAAATCAAGTGAAGAAAGTGCTAGCTCGAAAGATGTGTCGTCAACGAGACACGTCGTTTTCAAATCTGCCAATCGCATAAAAGACCACGCCTATCCAGTACAATATCCTTTCCTGTAACGCATTAAGGGCTGCAGAATTGTGATTGGCAGGCATGCTAGAGAAGCGGTGTCTTCTGCGTGAACTACTGTCAAGTACTTTAGGAAGAAAAGAGGGGGAAGGGGTGGAGAGTTTTACAAACTAATTTATTGGGCAACATTTACTGCGATTTACCAACTGTTTGCGCTACCTACCGACTTACATTATGACGAATCTAGTTTGTAATCCCAAGTAATGCATGAATTATTATATTCCCAAGAAAAAGTTAAGGTTGTTTGAGCAACGAAAGCCCCTTTCGACGACTCGTTAGTTGAAGACCATAATTATATGAATATAATGACTTCACAAAACATTCAACCTACGGAAGTAAGTTAATTGATCATATTGACACTAATACTTCAATAGTCATTCTGTTCGTGGATTGACTGGAGCCCCGAGTATAGGCAGCCACGCACCGTAAGTTCCACGAACTTATTGACTGAATCAAATCACAGTACCGCACTGCCTGTAACACTGTCAAAATTTATCTAACCATAAGGATTAAAATATTTGCATTAATTTTGATTATATACTTCCCAAAACTGTTACAGTACTAAAATATTTATTCGCAAATTAAATAACTTTTAAATATTTATGTAAGAATACTTTGGATAACTTTTTAGTATATGAAAACTCGTGGGAAGACAACAACGAAACCCGACTGCAATTCATGTAATATTTTAAATAATACATTAATGCTACGATTTAACGGTACATTTCCCCAACCCCAACACCACCCCTCCCAAAAAAAAATGGTATGTGCTCAAATGAACTTGAATGAGAAATGTTTAACTCTACCTATTATAAAGCTATAGTAATTAAAACAAATGAGAAATATAGAAATAAAAAATTAAATGACACATGAAAATAAAAAAATACTTAATTTATAACCTGTCTAACAGTTTACAATGAAAATAAATTGAATGTATCCGAAAACAAATCAAATCGAGAAATTTGAAATAGTATCAAAAAGTAAATAAAAGAACAAGTACGGATAAATGATACATCTATAAAATAAATAAATTATTAAATCTATAGAATTTTATGACAACAGAAATTGTTCAAAATTATCTGTAAATGAATGTTGTAGAGAATGAATAACATCAGATAGTTTAATAAAACCATAGTGATAAACCTAATGTTGTTATTTATTATTTAATGTTATTATAATTTTTTTTGAAAAATTTGAAGTAATTTACTGTTAAGAGTCATAATATTACGTTTATGGCAAATATTTATAATTCTTCTTAATAATCAATTGATTGATCTAAATGTACACAAAATAAACTTACATGTGCACATGCAGGTCTTGGTAGAGTTTTTATTTTAAAACTATAAATTATGTGGCCTGTTGTTGAATATAATGTAACGACTACACCATAACGAAAATAAAAATTATATAGAGATGCAAGTTTTCAAATTAAATTTAATCACTCGAAATTTAAAAAAAATATTTCTGAAGCCTTAATTGTGTTTCATTTTCAAATAAGAGATATAAATATTCACAAGAATATGTATACAGTCGTCCTTGTTCGTAGTTGAACAAATGAAAAAAATCGCTATGTAAATTATATGCTTCGTGACGGGTCATTGTATTGTCATAAATATAAGTATTAAAATAGCACTAGTAAGACATTTTCTAAGGAAATTTGGAATTTATAATTATTTGCTGTATTTTTCATAAATATATTTGGGATATAATGATTACAGTACAAAAATTTTAAACTTAGATACTATTCGCTCAATAATCATGAATGCTGTAAACTTGTTGAAACAGAGACAGCGATATTAATTGCAATCCTTTTTTTGCTAGAAGATATTTATATATATTTAAATGCTTGTGTAGAAAAATAACATTTGTAACTTACAATACAAATCTAACAGTAAGAGTCGATTTTAATTAATGTTTTGACTGTATAATCTTACGATGCCTTAAAGAAAATAATTACTAAATTGTATTACTTCACAATTTTTATTAGAACTACGACTGTACGTGCGTGTTTTACATGAATTGATAATTTAAGACATTGGTTATTATTATTTACAGTGTACGCAATGCGATAAAAATATTTTTCTAAATGATTTTAAAAACGGTTTACTTTCCTTTGTAATAGTTTTCTTCGTGCAGTTATACATGTTCTTACATTGTGTAAGAGATTCATCGCATTTATCATTTCATATATATTACTGTATTTTTCTCTTAAAATAAAAAGACACGTTCATATATGTATATATAATCTCAAATAATGATTGCATTTGAAAATTTACTAATGTAAAAATCAGTTAAAAATATAAATCATTAATTTTCAAATCATTGTTAAAAATACTGGGGAAAAAATGTTGTTTTTCATATAACAATTTAATTTTTTAATAAATGAAAAACCGTTTTAAAAGCCTTATTTTGAATATGAGTGAAAAGTATATTATAATGCCAATGAACATTACTAAATAATGAAAGAAAGGGTAAACCGAGGCCTGATTTAGAATTTTCTTCAATATTAAAATGTGTATTTAATTATTCTGTACTGTTTACATTTTAAAATATATATTAAAATAACAGTTTTTGGTGTTATTAGAGGCATTATTTCGGGTTTCTAAATGGTTTGCCAGGTTTGGTTTCAGGGTATTTGTTTTGGTAAATACATTTTCTGTCAGGTTTAATAATTTCAATTTTTGTTTAAGGGTTTTTGTTTCTGCTTAAGAGAGTTTTTAGATTTCTTTAAAGGGTTTTTGTAGGTTTTTTAAGAATTTTGTTTTATTTTCTTCATTGGATTACAGAGAGGGGAGGGGAGACACTTGCCCCTCCGCAACAGAGATGAAATAGCTAAACTACAAAAATTATGATTCAAAGAAATTCACTACATATATAATACTCTGTATCGCACAAATAAACCTGGGCGAAAATTAACTTTAAAGATAAAACATCTGTTAAAATGCAAAAAAAAAAAATNTCTTCTTCATTGGATTACAGAGAGGGGAGGGGAGACACTTGCCCCTCCGCAACAGAGATGAAATAGCTAAACTACAAAAATTATGATTCAAAGAAATTCACTACATATATAATACTCTATATCGCACAAATAAACCTGGGCGAAAATTAACTTTAAAGATAAAACATCTGTTAAAATGCAAAAAAAAAAAATCCTTAATTTTTGTTTACCTCTGTCTGACTGAAACTCTAGCTATACGCTTGGATGTCAGCTTTTATTTATTTTATGTAATCCTTAATTACACTGCGCCCGTAGTAACTGCCAAAAAATGTTTCTGTTTACACATTAAAAGACTGCACGAGTGGACGCAATTTAAAAACAAAACACTTATTTTGAAAATTTTAAGTTATAATTACAACAGCTAATATACGAAAGTACAGGATGAGTATAAAAGAATACCCCAACTTTGAAGATCTATAATATCAAAACCAAACAACCTACAACCTTGACTGACCAATCTAATGGACCGTGGAACCGTGAAGATTGTTTACCATACATTCATAAATGTTCAATGTGACCAACACGAGCAGCCCGAACGATATCTACGCGATAATCAAACCCGTTGCACAGCTTGTCAGTATGTCCGGTGTTACGGTTTGGATGGTGATGTAATTCTCGTTTTGAGGTCGTTAATGTTAGCCGGCAATGGGGGATGAAACACTTGTACCCCCTACCCCCACGGGAAAAAAATCGCACGGGGTAAGATCCGGGCTTCTTGAGGGCCAGTGATGAAGAGCCTAGTCACCAGCTGCTTCTCGACCAATCCAGCGTTGCGGCAACGTCTCGTTCAGGTATCCGCGAACAGCTAGGTGCCAATAGGGTGGCGCACCATCCTGCTGGAAAATGAAGTCCCCCACCACCTCTTATAACTGAGGAAACAACCACTCTGTATGCATGTCTAAATAAGGGATTCCAGTAACAGCGGGCTCGTTAAAAAAGAAACGGCCGAAAACAGTGTCTTTGGATACAGCGCAAAACACGTTCACTTTGGGGAAGCGCGCTCGTGTTCGGTGGTTTCATGTGGAGGCTCCAGAACCCCATACACGCACGTTGTGCCGGTTCACCTTACAATTTGTATGGAACGTCGCTTCATCGCTAAAAACCAGCTTAGACATTAAGGCATCGTCTACCTCGTTCTGGGCAATAACGAACGCGCAGAAATCACATCTCAGTTCTTTATCCTTTTCGGTAAGAGCCTGTGCAGGCTGTAACCTGTACGGTTTGTACAGCAATCGCTTTCACAACACTGCCCATATCCTCGATTGAGAGATTTGTACTTCCCGGCTAGCTTGTTGAGTTGATTTTTTCGGACTGCGAACGAACGCTTGTTGAATCCGTTGCACATTCTCTTGGGACACACGCGGCCGCCCGGAACTTTTGCATTTGCAAAGGCACCTATGTCACGGAACTCACGAAACCAACGTACGATACTCCACCTATTGGGAGGACGACGTCCGTATTTGCGACGGAATTCACGTTGAACAGTCGTAACCGATTCACATTTAGCAAACTGAATAACACAGAACGCCTTCTGTTGTTCAGTCACCATCGTGATGCGGACTAACGCGCAACACACGCTCATAGTGCGATGACATGCGCTCCCAGTGTCATCTCTCGGCACATAAAGGAAACATCAGACAGTCCCCTTCATATTGACATGTCTAATGCAAGCNAACCGATTCACATTTAGCAAACTGAATAACACAGAACGCCTTCTGTTGTTCCGTCACCATCGTGATGCGGACTAACGCGCAACACACGCTGATAGTGCGACGACAGAAGCTCCCAGTGTCATCTCTCGGCACATAAAGGAAACATCAGACAGTCCCCTTCATATTGACATGTCTAATGCAAGCTTGCTTCCCCCCCACCACCCCCCTCGGACTCAAAACGAACGCCATCCAAAATGTACCACCAGACATGCTGACACGAGCGTGTAACGAGTTTGATTACCACGTAGATGTAGTTCGGGCCGCTCGTGGTGGTCCCATTGGACATTTATGAATGTATGGCAAACAAACTCCACGGTTCCACGGTTAATTTGATTGGTCAATCAAGGTTGTAGGTTGTTTGGTTTTGATATTATAAACCTTCAAATTTGGGGTGTTCTTTTATACTCACTGTGTATAAAGGAGCGTAGGAATGTGCTATAAGATGACCACCTCAGGTACTAAATCATGCACGATACAAAAGCTGTTCTCCCAAATGTTGTGCCTCATAACTTTAATTTATGTTTTACTTTTACTTACAGTTTACTCAAGAGTGCTTTTATCTTTGAGAGAAGTCGGGGCCCCTTGGAACCCTATCTTGGGATCGTGCCTGGTCGTGAATAAGATCAATAAAATTTGAGTTCGTAGTATTTTATGAGTATGTTAACAAAATTTTATAATTAAATGTGTAAATGTTTATTTTATGTCGTAATATATTTTTTCCTTCAAAAATATTAATATTGTCTTGTTTCGGAAAGAAATAGACTCATTCCACTAACATCTCTCTTTGTCACAACCCTGTTCTTGATGAGTTTGTAAAATTTTTTTTTCTCTTTGTCCTTGTATGAAAATAGGAAATTCTGACGATGTTAAAGGAGTTTATTAAAGCTGTTTAAATTAAGTTTTCCACAGCAAATATAAATTTGTAAATTTTGTAAATGTCGGCCATTATTATCTGTCATTAATAAAAGTGTTTCTCACCTATGTTTTTTTTAGACTGTGCGTTATAATTGGCGTATTACATTTACTTATAATTAATAAGGGCTGAACAAAGAATTTTCCTAACGATCAATAGACTGTGTACGCGATCGTTGAGCGTTGGGCAACATTTCATCACAAACTCATGTCGGCAATAATTAGATATAAATTAACAACAGTAGTTATGACTTTACACTGTATTGCGTAGAATTGAACTCATTATTTTTGTTACAGAAAATGTAACGCTTTTTAAACAAATGACAAAGTCAACACATTCAGTATTTTGTTTATTGTATCCAGCCTCGGATGCACAAACAGTATCTCAAAGAGGTACCTATTATTCGACGGGTATTTTGAGGAATCTCATGACTTAACCAGTGGCATGAAAAGGCACAGAATATAATTATGGATACTTGAAAATTAATTAAATTTATTTAAAGAGTATTTCCTGAATTGTAACCCACTCCCAATATTATACTTTGCACGTCACAAAATAGCTGATAAAAAGCTCAATTTTATGAATGATTTATGTGTGCATGAATGTATTTTAACATATAACATTTATTAATTTACACCATTTTATTTCATAAAGAAATGTAAATTAAATCATTAAAAAAATCAGGAAGTAATTTTTTAAGAAAAAGAAAATTTTGGCTGCGAAATGTGCCAAAGTACTTACAAAACGAACGCCGATACCTGTACACGTGTAGTAAGCTTCCTCGTACCCGTATGATGACTCTTTTGTGGATTTGGCCCCTGGACCCATTACACACTGAGATTATACAATAAGAGTGAGAACGTGCAGCCTTAGAATGAAAGTTTATCAAAAGTGAGATTTTCCTTTGATTACTAAAAAATACTGATTGTTAAAAAAAAAAAAACTCACTCTTCTATCAAGTTACTACCGCTAATATCAGTCCTACACCACTCATCATGCTAAGAAGTGTGACATTATTTATATTTTTTTTATTATTATCTTNTTTATCAAAAGGGAGATTTTCCTTTGATTACTAAAAAATACTGATTGTTAAAAAAAAAAAAACTCACTCTTCTATCAAATTAAAAACCGCTAATATCAGTCCTACACCACTCATCATGCTAAGAAGTGTGACATTATTTATATTTTTTTTATTATTATCTTCTACTACATTATTTATATTAATTAATTTATTTTGTTAAACATATATTCATTAATTACTACATTGTCAATTTATTCTCAGAGAGCGCAATATCTAATGTCTTACTCAATTTTAATTTATGTCCTTATCACTGCCTCTGTATCGGTTTCAGTCATTTGATTAACAATATTAATTTACAAATAATCATTCTGTCTTCTGCCATCATTTCAAATTTCTGCCACTCACGCATCCAGTTCAATAGCCCCACCCACCAGACTCACCATTCAATGCACCGATGCTCGCAGTCCGCAGGCTTTACTCCCGCTGGTCAGTATCACCACCACTCAGCGCACAATATAACCAATAATTAAATTTCATAGTGTAATGTGAACTTGGTTGAACATGATCCGAGTGCTCAGAACGGGTATGTTAGCGGTCATCGCTCGTAAGCGGCACCCGAACTTCAAGAAAGTGTATGCCTATCTCGGCTGTATAATTACTCCCTGCGTTCTATTTTCCGATTGCATTGTGAAAATTTCTTTCTCCGTGGTGTCCGTAAACCCGTGCGCAATGTTCGTCACTCCTCATCACGAAGCAACATTCATCACTAAACACTGTACATCGCCAGTCTGTGGCATTCCACATTGCTCTGGTCTAGCACGACTGCAAACTGAGCCACTGCTGATGCAGCTAATGGCAGCATACATAAAGGGAACTGTGATAGCAGATTCTTTAGTAAACGGACAGTTACGGTCAATAAAAAGTATCCAACTCTGTAAAATGCAATTATACATGTGATATTTTTTCGTCACGTTTATGTGAGTACATTACTGGTGTTATCAGATTGTTTTGTCGGGAGTTAATGATTATTGTATTTAAATTCATTAAGCATAGATAGTTGTATGGGTGCTCTTGTAGTACGTTTTATTGCGTGAAATGTAATATTACAGAAAAGTGTATTTATTGGTCCGCCATTTTCCGTACCATTGTGTGTTATCAAGCGTCAAACCAACGTGTATTGTCGTTCCGGTGTTTATTAGTTTCGTGTAAAGGTGAAGTGCGATATGTACTGAATAAGTCTGGAAATTAATTCATATCAGAGGTGTACAGGAGTAGCGAATAGGAATTACGGACTATAAGTCATAATTTTTTTGAAAATAATGCTCTTCTTAGCCCAATACAATCAATCAACAACACATGGATAATGTACTCGTACTATGAACGTCAAAACATGAACACCTGTCAAATATCAGAAATATATTTAAAATTTTGAATAATTCAATATATATTTATGAAATTTGACTTATTACAAAATTTGCCTACTACATTTCCCATCCCAAACATCCAATTCAGTTCCTTGAATAACATTGCATTCATTCCGATAAGCGTTTTTTTACAGTTTCAGTATGTGTACATGTTAGTGAACCTGGCAGTCTGTAAATAGAATATATTTTAACAATTTAATTAAAAGCCCATTATATTTATTTGCGTATTACTTAACATAAACACACATCTGATCGTTCCTTGACTATCATTGATTTTTTTTGTAATAAGTGTTTTGCTTTTATAAATTATCTTCCTACATACAGTGGAATATATATTAAAACAGTTTTCAGACATTCTGAAATGTTTGAAAAACTAAATTCTCTCATCTTCCAGTTCCTTAATATCCGGTAGCAAATTCTCGTTCTCTCCGTCATCCAATGTTATCACAATAACGACCTGTTCTTATTTCATAAACTTCGGCATCTCGGCGGTAACTGATCAATGTCCGGCCGGAAGTGAGTGAATACATACGTGACGGATGCGCCTGCTACTGGACTGAGGCTCGAAGGACACGAAACGGAGTTTGAAAATATAGGTGAGAAGCGACCATTAAGAAGATATTATGTCGTTACTGGGAAACATAATCGTCATATGGAAATGTTATATTTATGTCATGAAATGCGTCTAATTTGTAAAATTCTAGAAATATCTTTATTGCGAATATTCACCACACTTTTATTCCCAATCATCTACACTAGACATATTCACACTTCAAAGTAAAAACAAAATAACATCAGTATGGGTCATTAGATCGTAGTAGCTATAATCACTAAGGCCCTGTGGCGCAATGGATAACGCGTCTGACTACGGATCAGAAGATTCCAGCTTCGAATCCCTGCAGGGTCGAGCGTAGTTTTATATTTACCATATTTCGAATTGATTTCGTTATTATATCAAATCTCTGGTAAATTATAGATACGTTTCAGTGGAAAACGTCACGTTATAAACGGCTTATTACGACAGGTTGTATACTTTTGGAGGAATAAGAATATCGATGCTATTTCAACATGTTGACCTTATAATTTAGGTGTAAACACAGGGGCCTTCGCAGGAACGTGATATTTGTGTACTGAGACCACCAATTAACACTATGCTGTTGATTTAACCTCAGCGTGTGGGCGCTTTATTCTTCTATTTTAAGCTCTGAAAAACGATCTTTGGGCATGAACTAATGGTTGTTTACAAAATTAATAATTTTATACAAATGAGCATCATAAGTGGGAATCGCAGTTGGCCAACTTGTCTGCCACTCGCCTTGCACCTCCGTTCTTAGACTCCATGTGGACAGCATTTCAATACTTCCAGGAAGACTTCTCATGTGTTCATGGTGAAGGGGGCTGAGGAAGGTTTTAGCGGACAATGCTGACGTGTGTGGGTTTTCTCACGCGATGCTCCCAACTTATTTTAGAAGCAGCTCCACTCCAACCCATATCATCTCTTCCATTTCTTTGGTTGGTCGGAACGACATGAATGTTATTCGGATACGCGACAACCAGCCGGGTCCACTTAGCATCAGTCCTCTCCTCCCATCTAACCGTGTTATTAGCCCTGCCTGAAAGCGCGAACAGGGTGGGATTTTTCCTTTTCATATGTGCATCATTAACATCTTATTCTTTCAAGCATTCCCGTGGTAGTTAATCAGCAATTGCAAACATACAGTAATAAGTATATTAATGCCTTTGGAAATGTTCAAATTCAAATATCAGTCAAGGCTGTTCAAGGTAAAAAAGGAATTTGACACCAATATTTGAAATATTAACATCCCATAATTACCTACTACGGAATACGCAATGGTATGCTGGTGTCGAGCTAAGTTCTCAACCAATTAGCAAAAATAGTTTGGAGACTAGACGTTGCGTTTTGAGTGTAATGTTTAAATTTATGACCACTGAAGCAAAGTATGGTTTTCTTGTTTCGTACCACGATCATAGCAGGACAAGTATAGACACAGGCGTGAAAACTTATAACTTTNTATTAATGCCTTTGGAAATGTTCAAATTCAAATATCAGTCAAGGCTGTTCAAGGTAAAAAAGGAATTTGACACCAACATTTGAAATATTAACATCCCATAATTACCTACTACGGAATACGCAATGGTATGCTGGTGTCGAGCTAAGTTCTCAACCAATTAGCAAAAATAGTTTGGAGACTAGACGTTGCGTTTTGAGTGTAATGTTTAAATTTATGACCACTGAAGTGAAGTATGGTTTTCTTGTTTCGTACCACGATCATAGCAGGACAAGTATAGACACAGGCGTGAAAACTTATAACTTTNAAAGTATGGTTTTCTTGTTTCGTACCACGATCATAGCAGGACAAGTATAGACACAGGCGTGAAAACTTATAACTTTTTTGAATTATTTAGTAAATGAAATAGCGGCAGAGTGATGTTATTAAAGTAGAGGAATTTTACATGGTCAATAAAGGGGTAAGTATAGTATTCTTAAAATCTAAGTTAAATCTATTTTAAATTTTCTTTAAACTATTTGTGTTTGACCAAATTAGGTCTTGAAGAAACCGAATAGCGGTGTACCAAAATAGTGTTGTAAAAAAATTACAATACTAAAATTGTTTNAAATTAGGTCTTGAAGAAACCGAATAGCGGTGTACCAAAATAGTGTTGTAAAAAAATTACAATACTAAAATTGTTTTGTTTATTTATATATTTAATCTTACATAAATCCTTTGATACAAACAACGTAAAAACGCAATATTTTGGTATAACNTTTGTTTATTTATATATTTAATCTTACATAAATCCTTTGATACAAACAACGTAAAAACGCAATATTTTGGTATAACGTTTTTGGTACTATTTTGGTACAGCACTGTTTTGGTACAGCGCTATGCGGCTACATCAGGAACTACCTAAATGTGTCAATAAGAGTGACAGCTCATGAACGTACACATCACGGTGCGAATTTTCAAATGACTCTCATACTTTCATACACAAAAATTTAACGGTTTCACATAGCGCATGAATAAAGTGAAGAGTTCCATAGCAATATAAATTTCACATACACAAGCATGGTTATCAGAAGTGCTCAGTTAACAGTAAATATTCTATAGGTAAAGTTTCCTATGTTTCTGGGTGATTTTTGACATGGTAAACTTACAACATATTTAAGAATAACATTTCGTTGTAACGGTTACTGTTAATAACATTACTTGGTATGAAAAATGTCACTTAGGTTTCAACGGGACTACGGAAACGGGAATGTAAACCTTTTGCAATAACATAACTCAAGCTAATTCCAGTGAACTTGAATTCTAATCGTTCCCCTTCTTTTATTTTTATTTAGATATATATATCCTTTTTCATTGATACGTACTGTTCATTTTAAAAATTTGCATCTTGTTTGATATATTTAATTGGGGTGTTATTCATAATTTTTTTTCATCCACTTGTTTTCGTGAGAAGACAGATGAGAAATTGTATAATTAATGTTTTTGTTTTAATTAATTAATTTTGGAATTAACTTGTTTCAGAGTACACTAAACACAGTATTCGTGAGATGACAACACAAAGTTGTATTCCAAGTAACGAAGTATTTTCACAATTATTACATATGCAGTAACGAACATTGAAGGTATCTTCACCAACTGATACTCATTCTACACATCGCGCTGAATGTGCAACGTAATGTTATATCTGTTCGTTTGCGGGTAGTGCGCAATAATACAGTATGGCAGTATGCGAATCAATAGGTTTCAACTATGCAGTATGCTTTTAAAATATTCCGGTAAGTAAAAAGTTAAAGAACCTTCACACCAAGGCAGTGTCTGCTGTTATCCGTTCGCACATGGAAATCTACTTCTAAATTATTGCCACCCGTCGAGGCCAAAATCAAGCTGGAAGCCACAACGGTGGAATGCCAGTGTCAAACAGAGTCAACTGGATATGTCCCTTATGATTCATATGTTCATATCTTTGTGCAAGCAACGTTTTCGGAAGTACGAAGAGTGTTTGTCCGATCTTAAAACAGAAGTCAAAAGCGACAACGCACTGATATTAAATCCGCAGCGTAAAGCTAATTGCTGGATGTATTATACCGAAATAAAGTATAATGTTACATAGATGCGTGTTCTAACATACACAATAGTATTGGTACCTTGTAATATCACTCAATTTTTCTTGCCTTAAAAAATGTCATTTTCACCATTACAATATTTGCAACCAGTGATATTTCTACAGAATTAAGGACAAATATATCCCGGGATAGGCAAGTTGATAAATGTTAAAACACTCGACCCTGCCAGGATTCGAACCTGGAATCTTCTGATCCGAAGTCAGACGCGTTATTAATTGCGCCACAGGGCCGCTATCGTGCAATGTCACTGTTCTATGGTCTGGTTTTTTTAAATGAAGATATGTTGATGGTAGACGACTATGCTGTGATTAATTGCAGTAATAAATTTCCTAGTGTAACCAGAACTCGATTTACCAAGCTCCGAGTGCTCAAAAATTCCGTGTCAGGAACTTCGTCTTTCTAAAGTTATCAATGCCGTTAGCGGTCACCGCTCGTTGGCGACGCCCGAACCTCAAAACTGTATTAATTTAATTATTATCTATATAACTTCTGTGTGCTTGCTATTTATAGGTTCAATAGTGATAACATCTTTTCCGCAGTGTCTGCAAACAATTAGCAATTACAGATGAACATGCAGTCTACTCAGCAATTACTGGCGTAGGTCTACGTAAAACCATTATAGGAAGTAGCGCACAAGCTAATATCTACTGGCTGCAAACTATAGACCATTCTCGGTAAGTTCACACTATTCTGAAGCCCTGCTTAAGTTCTACTTTTGGTTACCGATTACATATCTTCCGCTATATGTAAACATAAACACTGTCATTTGACTACGTTTTAACNTTCTACTTTTGGTTACCGATTACATATCTTCCGCTATATGTAAACATAAACACTGTCATTTGACTACGTTTTAACTCTCAAATGCTTGTTTACTGTTAAGAGCTGTTACAAGCATTTAGTCATATTTCGAATACTTTTCGTACGAATGTTCACAATTAAGGCCTATAAATATATTTCGGTCAGTTTTATGTATACATTTTTTTAATATGGTGTAAGTTGACGATAGTTCTTTTGGTTATTTTTTCTCATTGCTTACATATTTGTTATACACGACATGCACATCACACATAATACACGTTAATATTTTCCCAGGCTGTGTTTAACACTGTTATAACTGCGGAAGAAATAACTATAGTATTTAAGCTCTTGTTATTGATGTGTGTTTAGTTGTTCCGTTAAAAGGGATGGCCTCAGTTTTAATAAAAATTAAAACGAAGGAACAAGCAGTCCAATGAAAGGACACAAAAAATTCATGCACACCACTCGTATCGCTTAATTGTTGTACGGAGCAACGACAATCTTAAAAGATAGCGAGGAACATGCACACAAATANACACCACTCGTATCGCTTAATTGTTGTACGGAGCAACGACAATCTTAAAAGATAGCGAGGAACATGCACACAAATAGGACTACCGTAACTTTTATTCCGCTCATATTTCTATGCATTGGTACGTGCTGTTTTCTAGGTTTATTTAATAATTTATTTTGTTGAGGTAGTGTCAAACATTCAAACCACACAGAAACGTAAGCACTTTACCCAATTGTGTTTAAAACACCAAGGAAAAGGTTACAACGTTGTGATAAATAGCCGTGACTTTAAAAAAAAATTACTCTTTTCTTAAAAACAGTTCACGGTTAGAAAGGATAAATCTCACTGTTGTATATTTGCAATCACACACACTTTGGTCTATCGTAACAAAATGACCGCAGTAGTCTCACACACACAGCGATCACGGCGCACTTTACAGTATATTTATTCCTGCCATAGAAAAACAGATATATCACAACATCGTTAAATGCCTAGGTAGGTTTAGAAAACACGATGTGTACGTACTTGACGCTTCGTTCAGAAACATGCCACATAATATTGGCGTCGCCGGTCGACATTTCTACCGACATCGGATTTGTAGCCGCCGTCCCACCATCACATCTAAATATATTATAAGAAGAATTCAAACAATAACATCTCGTTTCAGTTCTAACAAACAAATTCAAAAGCTTGTATTTTTGCTGTAGTAAGTATGAAATATGCCAATATTGAAAACTTTTAAAAATTCTCCTACTACTACAAGTGGTGCGAAACTTCCTGAGATAGAGAGAGATATAGAGAGAAAAAGAGATAGCGACAAGTTCCGCTCCGCCTATTGAATTTCCTTCCTCGTACGAAAAAAAAAAAACACCATGTCACTAGTCACTATGGCTTACGCACGGTAATTTACACTGATATTTTTAACTGTAACAATGAAATGTGTTTCATTCCGTGCTACCTAAAAATTTTAATATAACAATATGTAATGTTAAATTTACAAATAGCATACCAAAAAACCTAGATTCAAACAATATTTTAACTGTGAATTATTTCTTAGTAGCCGTTGCCAACACATTGCTATTCTCATAAGTTTTAATTTGTATTTAATACGAAATAAATACTACAAGTTATAGAAGATACTAAGTAAGAGTTTAATTTTTTTCAGGTATACAGTAATAAAAGGTAATCACAGTGTTATATATGTGTGGTATACAATGTATTGAAATAATAGGTTGAGATGTTACGCCTTGGGCGATCTTTCAAAGGTTCGTTTCAAAACATACAAAGAAACCGTGAATGGACTATCAACATTAATTGCTACGCCACCCACGACCGCATATAACTCTGCTCTTATCTCGGTTTTTTTTATATGGTGAACGGCCAGTTGATTGTTATCCTGCAGCACAGGACCGGCGAGTGCGACAGATGAGCATTAACCGCTACTCGGAAATCAAATAAAACTTTAACAAAAGCAAATTCACGATCCACATCATTTTCAAATTTACGAAACGGAAAATAATAATATTTTTGAGTGAAAGTGGATACCAGTACTCGTGAGCGTCATAACAGTAAATCATTCTTAGAATTCCCGACGGAGTAACACTTGGATATTGGCACATGGGAACCGTGCTGGACGATGCCACTGGTTGGGAGATTTTCCCGGAGGAATGTCCCGTTTCTTCCGCCCTTGCATTACGGCGCTGGTCCAAACTCACCCACCTCCCTTCATCGTCAAAGACTCTCAAAACATCGATGTTAAGAGCCGCCAAAATCTCTCCACTCCACACATTATTAGACAATTATAATTGTTATCGCTTTCAGGTAGCTCTTTATGGCGGCTCGTGTGTCGTACGTAACTAAAATGTGTGTTTACAAATAAATACCATGTAAATTATAACACACAATGAAATCAAATAATTCTCGAAACTACACACACCTGGCAGCTTATTTGTAAATTTCCTGAATACGAAATGGTTTTATGATAATGTTATATCAGAACAAGGCAGAAAAACAGTGGATACTAAATAATGTATTCTAGGGTATCGTTTATTTTGTAATTAAACGAGGATCCATTTTAGAAGCCATTTTTCAGTTATGAAAAGATATATGTATCACCGTGTATGTACATTGACATAAAATGTAAGAGTCTTCATAACACATACGAGACTGATTGTCTCACAAATGTTAATTTCATATGTGTTTATATTGTAGTGAGTTTTCTTTCATGAAATGTAATATTTTTGAAACGTGTATGTGTTGGTCCGCCATTTTCGGTACCGTTATGTGTTATCAAGCGCCAACCAAACGTGTATTTTCGTTCCAAGGTTCATTAGCTTCGAGTAACCAGTGAAGTGCGATATTTACTGAATGATTCTGCAAATTAATTCGTATGAAATGCAGACAAATGTGTCGAATATCTGCCATAGAACAAGGTGTGCTCAGGAATTGAGAATAGGAATAAAGAAATGTAAGTCAATAGGTTTTTGTAAATAATGTATTTCTATACAGTTATTACAATGATTGAAATGTACGTAGGCAACAAAACTATCATTTCACTACTGTTTATTAATGCAAAAATAAACATCTATATTATGTAAAATCCAACAAGTGTAATGTTAACTTCACCAAACATTATTGACATACATACTAAATAGGTTTACTATTAGCATAGGTACGAACAACACTATATTCGTATGAAACATGAAAACCTTACTTCGCTTCAGAGGCCATAAATTTTAACATTACACTCAAAACGGAACGTCACGTCTTCAAACTATTTTTGCCATTACGCTGGACAGTAGACTCGAAACCTGCATACCATTGCGTCTTCCGTAGTAGGTAGTTATGGGATATTAATATTTCAAATGTTCGTATCAAATTTCTTTTTTACAGTAAACAGCCACGACTGAGATTTGAATTTGAACATTTTCAAAGATATCCAAATACTTATAACTGTATGTTTTCCTTTGCTGATAACCTACTACGGGAATGCTTGAAAGAATACGATGTTAATGGTGCACATATGAATATGAAAAATCCCACACTGTTCGGGCTTTCACGCAAGGCTAATAACCAGATTAGAGGTTGGAGAAGAATGATGCTAAGTGGTCCCGTCTGGCTGTCACGTATCGGAATAACATTCATGTCGTTCCGACCAACAATAGAAATAGAAGAGATGATATGGGGTTAAATGGAGCTGCTGCTAAAGTAAGTTGGGAGCATCGCGTGAGAAAACCCCCACACGTCAGCATTGTCCGCTAAAACCTCCCTCTACATCCTTCCACATTAACACATGAGAACTCGTCCTGGAAGACATGAAATGCCCTTCATCTGGAGTCTAAGAACGGAGGTGCAAGGCGAGTGAAAGACAAGTCAGCCAACTGCGATTCCTACTAATGATGCTCATCTGTACAACATTATTAATTATGTAAACAACTGTTAGTTCACATACAAAGATATTTCGACACAGCTTAAAATAGAAGGATAAAGCTACCACACGGTGGGATTAAATAAACAGCATAGTGTTAATTGGTGC
Source organism: Clitarchus hookeri (assembly GCA_002778355.1). Taxonomy (NCBI): domain Eukaryota; kingdom Metazoa; phylum Arthropoda; class Insecta; order Phasmatodea; family Phasmatidae; genus Clitarchus; species Clitarchus hookeri. The sequence goes on along the minus strand of NQII01002930.1, from coordinate 67,607 downwards.
TCTGTACCCAAATATCAGGTTCCTGCGAAGGCCAATATGGTAACATGTTGAAATTGCATCGATATTATTATTACTCCTAAAACATAAAGACCGCCATTATATTCCGCTTACGACGTGACGTTATCCACTGAAAGGTATCTTTAATTTACCAGAGATATGATTTAAAAACAAATATAATTCTAAATATGATAACTCAAGAACTGAATGCGACCCTGCCAGGACTCGAACCTGGAATCTTCTGATCCGTAGTCAGACGCGTTATCCATTGCGCCACAGGGCCTTCGTGATGATATATATTACGATCTTATCAGTCCTACTGGTGTTATTTTGTTTTTACTTTGAAGTGTGAATATGTCTAGTGTAGATGATTGGGGAATAGAAGTGTGGTAAATATTCGCAATGAAGAGACATAATATCTGCTCAAGGGTCGCTTCTCACATATCATTTCAAACTCCGTTTCGTCTCCTTTGAGCCTGTGTCCAGTAGCTGGCGCATTCGTCACGTATGTATTCACTCACATCCGGCCAGACATTGATCAGTCAACGCCGAGGTGCCGAAGATTATGAACAAAGTACTGGCCGTTATAGCGATAACATTGGATGACGGAGGCAACGAGAATTTGCTACCGGATATTAGGGAACTGGTAGATGAGAGAATTAGGTTTTTCCAATAATTCAAAATGTCAGAAAAGAATTTTTTTATACATATTACCTTGTATGTAGGAAGATCATTTATAAAAGCAAAACACTGATTACAAAAAAAAAGCAATGATATCCGAGAAACGCTCAGATGTGTGTTTAAGGTAAGAAACACGCAAATAAATATAATGGGTTTTAATTAAATTGTTAAAATATATTATATTTACGGACTGCCAGGCTCACTAACTTGTACACATACTGAAACTGTAAAAAAACGCATATCGGAATGAATGCAATGTTTTTCAAGGTATTGAATTGGATGTTTGGGATGGGAAATGTAGTAGGAAAATTTAAAATAATTCAAATTTCATAAATATATATTCAATTATTCAAAATTTTAAAAGTAATTCTGCTACTCGTCAGGTGTGTATGTTTTGACTTTCATAGTACGAGTACACTATCCATGTGTTATTGATTGATTGTATTGGGCTAAAAACAGCATTAATTACAAAAATATAATAACTTAAAGTCCGTAATTCCTATTCGCAATTCCTGTTCACACGTTGTTCTGTGGCAATTCTTCGACACGTTTCTCAGCTCCTCATACGAATTAATTTGCTGACTCATGCAGCACATATCGTACTTCGCCGGTTACACGAAACTAATAAACTTCGGAACGACAATACATGTTGGTTTGGCGCTTGATAACACACAACTGTACGGAAGATGGCAGACCAATACATACACGTTTCTATAATATTTCATTTCACGCAGAAAACTTACTACAAATTCACTCATACAACTTACTATGCATAATGAAATTAGATACAAAAATCATTCACTCCCGATAAAATTCTCTGATAACACAAGTAATGTACTCGCATAAACGTGACGGAAAAACATCTCATGCATAATAAAGTTTACAGAGTTGGATACTACTCACTGACCGTAACTGTCCGTATGCTCTGCAATGATTGCAAAAAAAATTTAACAAATTCGATGAAAGAAAATTAAATTTATATTACTTTAACAATATAATTCAAACCACAAATATTATATAAATAATTTAACTTTTTAGTTACTGTCTTTACTTTTAAGTTCTATTTTCTTCAGTGATCAACATCGATATTGTCAACTAAACAACATACATCCCGCAACTAATCAACAGCTGAAACAACACTTTGCAAACGACAGAATATTCTGTTTACAAAGTGAGTATGTTGGTCACACTGAATGACAAAATTGAATGCACTTTTATTAAATAAAGTTAACTAAAGAATCTGCGATCATAGATCCTTTTATGTATGCTGCCATTAGTTGCATCAGCGGTGGCTCAGTTTGCAGTCGTGCTAGATCAGAGCAATGTGAAATGACACAGATTGGCGATGTACAGTGTTTAGTTATGATTGTTGCTTCGTGATTACGACTGACGAACATTGCGCGCGGGTTTACGGACACCGCTGCAAAGAGATTGTCACTATGCAATCGGAAAATAGAAAGCACGGAGTAATTATACAGCCGAGATATGAATACACTTTCTTGAAGTTCGGGTGGCGCTAACGAGAGATGACCGCTAACGTAAACGTTCTGAGCACTCGGATCATGTTCAACCAAGTTCACGTAACACTAGGAAATTTAACTATTGGCAATATTCAATGCACGACCATCCCACAATCGCCTATCGAGGACATTTTAAGACTTCATAAAATACATTTAAATATTAACAGAATTACACAAAACGCACTCACGCAGCAAAGCGGCCCTGTGGCGCAATTGATAACGCGTCTGACTACGTAGGTTGAAGGCTTGAGTCTGGTAGGCACGTATTTCTAGCATTTGACTAATTTAACAGTGAAATTGCTTATACTGTATCATTTCTGGGGATCAGTAATTTTGATACAGAAAATTTAACGCCCTTTAAACAAACAACAAGGTCAACACATTCAGCATTTTATTTATTGTTTCCAGCCTCGGATGCACAAACAGATTCTCAAATATGTACCTACTATTCGACAGATATCTTGAGGTATCTCTCGACTTAACCTGTGGCAAGAAGAATATTCTGAGAGTGTAAATCAGGCATAGAAAATAATTATGGATACTTGAAAATAATTTAATTTATTTAAAGAGTATTTCCTGAATTGTAACCCACTCCCAATATTATACTTTGCACGTCACAAAATAACTGATAAAATGCTCAATTTTATGAATGATTTATGTGTGCATGAATGTATTTTAACATATAACATGTATTAATTTACACCATTTTATTTCATAAAGAAATGTAAATTAAATCATTAAAAAAATCAGGAAGTAATTTTTTAAGNTCAATTTTATGAATGATTTATGTGTGCATGAATGTATTTTAACATATAACATGTATTAATTTACACCATTTTATTTCATAAAGAAATGTAAATTAAATCATTAAAAAAATCAGGAAGTACTTTTTAAGAAAAAGAATATTTTGGCTGTGAAATGTGCCAAAGTACTTACAAAACGAAAGACGATACCTGTACACGTGTAGTAAGCTTCCTCGTACCCGTATGATGACTCTTTTGTGGATTTGGCCCCTGGACCCATTACACACTGAGATTATACAATAAGAGTGAGAACGTGCAGCCTTAGAATGAAAGTAAATCAAAAGTGAGATTTTCCTTTGATTACTAAAAAATACTGATTGTTAAAAAAAAAAAAAAAACTCACTCTTCTATCAAGTTACTACCGCTAATATCAGTCCTACACCACTCATCATGCTAAGAAGTGTGACATTATTTATATTTTTTTTATTATTATTTTCTACTACATTATTTATATTAATTAATTTATTTTGTTAAACATATATTCATTAATTACTACATTGTCAATTTATNCTTCTACTACATTATTTATATTAATTAATTTATTTTGTTAAACATATATTCATTAATTACTACATTGTCAATTTATTCTCAGAGAGCGCAATATCTAATGTCTTACTCAATTTTAATTTATGTCCTTATCACTGCCTCTGTATCGGTTTCAGTCATTTGATTAACAATATTAATTTACAAATAATCATTCTGTCTTCTGCCATCATTTCAAATTTCTGCCACTCACGCATCCAGTTCAATAGCCCCACCCACCAGACTCACCATTCAATGCACCGATGCTCGCAGTCCGCAGGCTTTACTCCCGCTGGTCAGTATCACCACCACTCAGCGCACAATATAACCAATAATTAAATTTCATAGTGTAATGTGAACTTGGTTGAACATGATCCGAGTGCTCAGAACGGGTATGTTAGCGGTCATCGCTCGTAAGCGGCACCCGAACTTCAAGAAAGTGTATGCCTATCTCGGCTGTATAATTACTCCTTGCGTTCTATTTTCCGATTGCATTGTGACAATTTCTTTCTCCGTGGTGTCCGTAAACCCGTGCGCAATGTTCGTCACTCCTCATCACGAAGCAACATTCATCACTAAACACTGTACATCGCCAGTCTGTGGCATTCCACATTGCTCTGGTCTAGCACGACTGCAAACTAAGCCACCCCTGATGCAGCTAATGGCAGCATACATAAAGGGAGCTATTATCGCAGATATTTTAGTAAACTGCATTTAAAGTAAATACACTCAAATTTGTCATCCAGTGTGACCAACATACACACTTTGGAAACAGAGAATTCGCTTGTTTGCAAAGTGTTGTTTCAGCTGTTGATTTGTTGCGGGATGTATGTTGTTTAGTTGACAATAACTATGTTAATTCCGGAAGAAAACAGAACATAAAACTAAAAATTGTGACAAAAATTTAAATTATTTCTGCAATATTTGGGGTTAAAATTATGCTGTTAAAATAATCCAATTTTTTTTTTTTTTTTTTTTTTTTTTTTTTTTTTTTTTTTTGCTTTTATCAAATTGGTTAAATTATTGTTTGCAATCATTGCGGAGCATACGGACAGTTACGGTCAGTGAAAAGTATCCAACTCTGTAAACGCCATTATACATTTGATGTTTTTCCGTCAAGTTTATGCGAGCACGATACTGGTGTTATCAGAGCATTTTATCGGGAGTTAATGATTATTGTATCTAATTTCATTAAGCATAGTTAGTTGTATGGGTGCCTTTGTAGTACGTTTTCTTGCGTGAAATGTAATATTATAGAAACGTGTATGTATTGGTCCGCCATTTTCCATACAGGTGTGTGTTATCAAGCGCCAAACCAACGTGTATTGTCGTTCCGGTGTTTATTAGTTTCGTGTAACCGGTGAAGTGCGATATGTACTGAATGTGTCAACAAATTAATTCGTATCAGAGGCTGAGAAACGTGTCGAAGAATTGCCTCAGAAAAACGTGTGTACAGAAATGCGCACAGGAATTACGGACTATAAGTCATAATCTTTTTTGTAAATAATGCTCTTCTTAGCCCAATACAATCATTCAATAACACATGGACAATATACTCGTACTATGAAAGTCAAAGCATACACACCTGACGAGTAGCAGAATTATTTGTAAAATTTTGAATAATTAAATATATATTTATGAAATTTGACTTATTTTAAATTTGCCAACTACATTTCCCATCCCAAACATACAATTCAGGTCCTTGAAAAACAATTGGGCGTGCTACGTCTAAAATTGCATTCATTCCGATGTGCATTTTTTTTACAGTTTCACTATGTGTACATGTTATTGAGACTGACAGGCTGTAAATGTAATATAGAATACTAATTGCAGTAAAACTTATTAAATTTTTTTGCATATTACTTACCTTAAACACACATCTGATCGTTCCTTTGCAATAATTTTTTATTTTTTTTTTCTATTTCCTAATCATCTACACTAGGCATATTCAAACTTCAAAGCAAAAACAAAATAACATCATTAGGACTGATTAGGTCGTAAAGGTAACACTAACGAAGGCTATGTGGCGCAATGGATAACGCATCTGACTACGGATCAGAAGATTCCAGGTTCGAATCCTGGCAGAGTCGAATGTAGTTTTATAATTATCATATTTAGAATTGATTTTGTTTTTATATTAAATCTCTGGTATATTATAGATACCTTTCAGTGGAAAACGTCACGTTATAAACGGATTATTATGACAGGTTTTATGTTTTAGGAGTAATAAGAATATCGATGCTATTTGAACGTGTTGACCTTATAATTTAAGTGTAAACATAGGGGCCAGTGACAAACTGCGATTCCCACTTATGATGCTCATCTGTATGGACAGCGTTGCGTTAGTTTGTTTGAAGTTTTTTAGTAGATTGATGTAACTATGTTTATGCTATTTATTTTGTAGTGTTATTTTTTAAGTTTAATGGCAATAGTGTGGTGAAACTAAATTCCGATTTTGATTGGATCTCCGTTGCCTACAATGACTTTGAAAAGAGTGACCAAAAAATCAAAGAACACAATATATGGATAAGGAACACATATGCAATAAAAATGAGATAATTTAAATAATCGCACATATGGAACAAGAGACAACGATCCAGTTAGAAAAACACCGAAACAGAAACAAAAAAATACAGTACAATTATGACAACACGAAAAAAAGCCAAAACCACAAAATAAACAAACTATGTAGTAAGTCAATATAAATACACATATAAATTACACATACAAATTATAGTGATAAATATATAAATTGATCCAAAAAATTAAGATCCAGTTCGACACCGAATAACACAAAACACCACGGGCAGCACAAGTTTAAAAAAACAGATGGCTTAATAAACAGTAACAAGTTAAAAACAGTAAAAAGTCACGACGATTCGGCAGCTGCGATCTGCTCCCGTCTTCAGGTGAGTGTTTATATGATTTAAGAGTGTCATATACCTATGTTTAATATGGCAATTAGGTATATAAATAGGTCAGACGGATTTGTCGTTTACATTCAATAATTTAAACGAATTCGACCAATCAATCTTTGTATGCTATACATCATATACAAGCAGTGCCATTCACGCATATAGAGAGCCCCTTTTAAGCATTTTTGTACTATAGCGACAAATGAGAAAAATAAAGCATATGCTATATCTTGGGGACCAGTCAACCGATACCCACGAAATTCTTTACACAATAGTGTTAAGGTATGCTATGTATTTTTACATGATTTAAGTGGTTCAGACACTTATTTTGAATTTGTTGGTCCAGTAAAAATTTCAGGTTACTAAGTATTATCTACCAAAACATTAAACTGATTAAAACCGTAGCTGTCGCATATAGGAATCGTGCCGGAACATGTTGCTGGTAGGCGGATTTTCTCAGGGGTCTCCCGTTCTCCACATCCTTTTGTTCCGGAGCTGCCCTACACTCATCTCGCTTCACCCTCAAAGACTCGCCGTATCTCGATGTTAAGAGTCACCCAAATCTCCTCATTCTCTTCATTCACACCGAAGTTGACGCTAATGAATCCTACCTCCGTAACGCAGTTGGCAGTATGCCAGCATATAGTACGAGGATTTCTCTGTCCGAGTCCCGGACAAGGCACATGTATGTTTGCAATTGTCTAACTGGTATTGCATATGTTTCTGGTTCCATCTATAATGATATCGCTGTCAGCGAGGCGTCAAGGCATGTACCTACCATCCAAGATTTTAGGAACGTCATAAAAATTACTTGTGTCAATATAGAGGAAAGTAAGCTCCTTACTTATGTCGGTAAGTTCTTGTTATATTATGGAACCTTTAAACAAGCACAAGAATGTTCATTCTTGAGATATTACATTTTTGGTAAAAGCCTTTTTTGGTGACTTTTTTTCTCGAAGATGGTGGATTTTACTAAAGCAGGACACTTCGGCAATTTTCAAAAAATGATGAGTTGACAGTGCCGAAAACATCGCAAAAGATATTATTTTGTAAATAGCTTTGTCCGCGCTGCATCTAATTTTACGTGCCAGCGCTCATAACGTAATCAGTACTTGGATGCCTTTACTTTCAAATATCAGTAAAGACTGTTTATCGGTTAAGAGGATATTCTTTTCAGAAGTACTAAATTAACTGTAAATCTATACTAATATAATAAAGCGGAAGAGTTTGCTTGGGTGAACGCTCTAATCTCTGGAACTACCAGTCGGATTTCAAAAATTCTTTTTGCATTTGATAGCTCATTTGTTGACGAAGGTTAAATGCTATTCAACACCACGATACAACTCTTAAAAAGAATGAAAGTCAGAAAAAACGCTAAGCGAAATCGAAGTAATAGCGTGGGCGGGCAATGCGATGCGGTGAGTCGGAGGCCGAGGGCGTACAACCGACGAGAACCGAACAAGAACCAAACCGAGCATTACCGAGAACAGCCGAACTGTGCACGTCTTCGAGGTACTATACCGCCCGGCTAAGACGCTTGGTCGGCTCCCTTCGAAACAGTTGTGTCCTACACGGAATTTGTTTGAGCTTATATACGTTGGTTGAATAATTTTCATTTTTTTTATTTGGTGGGTCAATACTAAAAAGTAGGTATTTGAAAATAGATTTCACATTGTTTTTAATGTTTAATTTGTAAATACTTACATAAAAACACATTGTTTTATATAGTATNGTATTTGAAAATAGATTTCACATTGTTTTTAATGTTTAATTTGTAAATACTTACATAAAAACACATTGTTTTATATATTAGAATTTGTATTTTATTTTTGTTTAGTTGGTTTGTGCTTAGTAATTAGGTATGTAGGTTACGGTTTATGTTTTTTATCTAATAGCTTTGCAGTTCAGGCAAGTATCACTACGTTCGTTTTTCCGAATTTCATTGATTTGTTTAATTTGTACTAAGGAAGTAACAATGTAAAAGTAAGTTCATGGATAATAAGTTATTTAAAAATAGGTTTCATAGTGTTTTAAATGTTTAATTTGTAAATACTTACATAAAGACACATTGTTGTATATATTAGAATTTGTATTTTATTTTTGTTTAGTTGGTTAGTACTTAGTAATTAGGTATGTAGGTTACGGTTTATGTTTTTTATCTAATAGGTTTGCAGTTCAGGCATAAGTATCACTACGTTCGTTTTTCCAAATTTCATTGATTTGTTTAATTTGTACTAAGGAAGTAACAATATAAAAGTAAGTTCATGGATAATAAGTTATTTAAAAATAGGTTTCATATTGTTTTTAACGCTTAATTTGTAAATACTTATTTAAAAATGATGATTTCAATTTTTTAAGAGGTGGGTGGAAGGGGCTGGGATATACAGTCAGAGGGACTATTATAGAAATGGACTATTATAGAAACGTGTGTTTATTGGTCAGCCATTTTCCGTACCGTTGTGTGTTATCAAGAGCCAAACCAACGTGTATTGTCGTTCCGAGGTTTATTAGTTTCGTGTAACCGGTGAAATGTTTTATGTACAGAATGAGTCTGCAAANGTTTAATTTGTACTAAGGAAGTAACAATGTAAAAGTAAGTTCATGGATAATAAGTTATTTAAAAATAGGTTTCATATTGTTTTTAATGTTTAATTTGTAAATACTTACATAAAAACACATTGTTGTATATATTAGAATTTGTATTTTATTTTTGTTTAGTCGGTTTGTACTTAGTAATTAGGTATGTAGGTTACGGTTTATGTTATTTATCTAATAGGTTTGCAGTTCAGGCATAAGTATCACTACGTTTGTTTTTCCGAATTTCATTGATTTGTTTAATTTGTACTAAGGAAGTAACAATATAAAAGTAAGTTCATGGATAATAAGTTATTTAAAAATAGGTTTCATATTGTTTTTAACGCTTAATTTGTAAATACTTATTTAAAAATGATGATTTCAATTTTTTAAGAGGTGGGTGAAAGGGGCTGGGATATACAGTGAGAGGGACTATTATAGAAATTGACTATTATAGAAACGTGTGTGTATTGGTCAGCCATTTTCCGTACCGTTGTGTGTTATCAAGAGCCAAATCAGCGTGTATTGTCGTTCCGAGGTTTATTAGTTTCGTGTAACCGGTGAAATGTTTTATGTACAGAATGAGTCTGCAAATTAACTTGTATCACAGGCGGACAAACGTGTCGAAGAACTGCCACAGAAAAACGTGTGTACAGGAATTGCGAATAGGAATTACGGACTATAATACATAATCTTTTGTAAATAATGTAATTCGAAACTGTTATTTGAATGGTTGAGATGTACGTGGCGTACAAAACTATAATTTCAATGCTGTATTTGAACGTAAATATAAACGTTTATATTATGGATAATCCAACAGGTGTAATATTAATTTTGCCAAAAAAAATTTGACGTACGACCGGAATGTGTTTATTATTCGCATCGCTTCGAACAACATAATATTCATCCCGTTGTCTTCTTTTAGCGAGGCTGAAACTTTACAGGTATTAATAATTTAATGTAACTCTCCTACAAACAAGATTCTCTACTGGTCTACTAAAACAATACGTACGTAATTAAAAATTAAACCGTCTCATAAGAAATACAGCAAAATAATGCCGTCTCATGATAGACGTAAAACTCAAGTCTCACCTAACCCCTCCACCCATAATAAAATAAACAGTGCCCGACCAGCAAAACATGAACTTAAGGAAAATTAAGTAATCGGGAATGGTTACCTACATTGATCATAACACTTGTTAACACAATTTATTTTCTTCATATATAGAACAGCAGTAAAGGAAAGATAGATTGTCACCACGATACAATTCTAGACCTGTCAGAATAGGTGAATTGATATGAAATAGAGTGTCTTCTTAGACCAATATAATTAATCAATAACACATGGACAATGTACTCATACTATGATAGTCAAAACATCAACATTAGTCGAGTAGCAGAATTATTTTTAAAATTTTGAATAATTGAATACATATTTATGAAATTTGACTTATTTTAAATTTGCATACTACATTTCCCATCCCAAACATCCAATTCAGTTCCTTGAAAAACATTGCATTTATTCCGATTTGCATTTCTTTACAGTTTCATATGTGTACATGTTAGTGAGGCTGACAGGCTGTGAATGTAATATAAAATACCAATTTTATTAAAACGCATTATATTTATTTGCATATTACCTACCTTAACCACGCATCTGAGCGTTCCTTGGCTATCTTTGCTTTTTTTTTTTTTGTAATGAGTGTTTAGCTTTTATAAACGATCTTTCTACATACACTGGAATATATAATAAAACAGTTTTCAGACAGTCTGAATTATTTGAAAAACTGAATTCTCTCATCTACCAGTTCCTTAATATCCGGTAGCAAATTCTCACTGCCTCCGTCATCCAATGTTATCTCAATAACGACCAGTTCTTAATTCAATAACTTCGGCATCTCGGCGGTGACTGATCAATGTCCGGCCGGAAGTGAGTGAATAAATACGTGACGGATGCGCCTGCTACTGGACTGGGGCTCGAAGGACACGAAACGGAGTTTGAAATTATAGGTGAGAAGCGACCCTTAAGAAGATATTATGTCGTTACTGGGAAACATATTCGTCATATAGACATGTTATATTTATGTCATGTAATGCGTCTAATTGGTAAAATACTAGAAATCTCTTTATTGCGAATATTCACCACACTTTTATTCCCAATCATCTACACTATTCATATTCACACTTCAAAATAAAAACAAAATAACATCAGTAGGAGTCATTAGATCGTGATTGCAATAATCACGAGGCNCATATTCACACTTCAAAATAAAAACAAAATAACATCAGTAGGAGTCATTAGATCGTGATTGCAATAATCACGAGGCCCTGTGGCGCAATGGATAACGCGTCTGACTACGGATCAGAAGATTCCAGGTTCGAATCCTGGCAGGGTCGAATGTAGTTTTATTATTACCATATTTCGAATTGATTTTGTTATAATATCAAATGTATGGTAAATTACAGATACCTTTCAGTGGAAAACGTCATTTTATAAAAGGATTATTATGACAGGCTTTATTTTTCAAAAGGAATAAGAATATCGATGCTATTTCAAAATGTTGACCTCATAATTTAAGTGTAACCATAATGGCCTTCACATGAACATGATATTTGTGTTCTGAGACCACCAATTAACACTATGCTGTTGATTTAATCTCAGGGTGTTTGCTTTATCCTTCTATTTTAAGCTCTGACAAACGACGATCTTTGGACGTGAACTAATGGTTGTTTACAAAATTAATAATTTTATACAGATGCGATTCATAAGTGGGAATCGCATTTCGCTAAGTGGTCTGTCACTGGCCTTGCACCTCCGTTCTTAGACTCCAGGTGGACGGCATTTCAATACTTCCAGGAAGAGTTCTCATGTGTTCTTGTGGAAGGGGGCTGAGGAAGGTTTTAGCGGACAATGCTGACGTGTGTGGGTTTTCTCACGCGATGCTCCCAACTTATTTTAGAAGCAGCTCCACTCCACCTCATACCATCTTTTCCATTTCTTTGGTTGGTCGGAACGACATTAATGTTTTTCGGATACGCGACAACCAGCCGGGTCCACTTAGCATCAGTCCTCTCCTCCCATCTAACCGTGTATTAGCCCTGCCTGAAAGCGCCAACAGCGTGAGATTTTTCCTTTTCATATGTGCATCATAAACATCTTATTATTTCAAGCATTCCCGTGGTAGTTAATCAGCAATTGCAAACATACAGTAATCAGTATATTAATGCCTTTGGAAATGTTCAAATTCAAATATCAGTGAAGGCTATTCACGGTAAATAGGATTTTGATACCAACATTTGAAATATTAACACCCCATTATTACCTACTACGGAAGACGCAATGGTATGCTGGTGTCAAGCTAAGTTCCCAGCCAATTGGCAAAAACAGTTTGGAGACTAGACGTTGCGTTGTGAGTGTAATGTTTAAATTTATGGCCACTGAAGCAAAGTATGGTTTTCTTGTTTCGTACCACGATCATAGCAGGACAAGTATAGACACAGGCGTGAAAACTCATAACTTTGTTGAATTATTTAGTAAATTAAATAGTGACAGAGTGCTGTTATTAAAGTAGAGGAATTTTACATGGTTAATAAAGGGGTAAGTACAGTATCCTTAAAATCTCAGTTCAAACTATTTTAAAATTTCTTTAAACTATTTGTGCTTGACCGAATTAGGTCTTGAAGAAACCGAATAGCGTTGTACCTAATTACTGCTGTAACAAAATAACCAAACAAAAATTGTGTACATATTTATATATATTATTCTTACATAAAACCTTTGATACAAACAACGTAAAAACGCAATATTTTGGTATAACGTTTTTGGTACTATTTGGTACAGCACTGTTTTGGTACAGCGCTATGCGGCTACATCAGGAAGTACCTAAATGTGTCAATATGAGTGTTAGCTCATGAACGTGCACATTAGAGTTCGAATTTTCAAATGACTATGATACTGACGTACACAAAAATGTAACGGCTTCACATAATGCATGAATAAAGTGATGAGTTCCATAGCATTATAAATTTCACAAACTCAAGCATGGTTAACAGAAGTGCTCAATTAACCGTAAATATTCCATAGTTAAAGTTTCCTATATTACTGAGTGAATTTTGACATGATTAACTTACAACATATTTAAGAATAACAATTTTGTTGTAACGTTTCCAGTTACTAACTTTACTTGAAATGAAAAATGTCACTTTAGTATCAACGGGACTACGGAAACGAGAATATAAACCTTTTGCAATAACATAACTCAAGCTTATTCATGCGGACGTGAATTCTAATCGTTCCCCGCCCAACATTTTTTTTTTTAGATATATATGTCCTTTTTCATTGATACATACAGTTCATTTTGAAAATTTGTATCCTGTTTGATATATTTTATTGGGGTGATATTCATAAATTTTTTTCATCCACTTGTTTTCGTGAGAAGAGAGATGAGAAATTGTATTTATGATTTTATTGTTTTTATTAATTTTGGTATTAACTTGTTTCAGAGTACACTGGACACAGTATTCGTAAACTTACGACACACAGTTGTATTACAAGTAACAAAGTATTTTCACAATTATTACATATGCAGTAACGAACATTGAAAGAATTTTTACCAACTGATATTCATTCTATACATCGCGCCGAATGTGCAACGTAATGTTAGATCTGTTCGTTTGTAGGCAGTGCGCAATAATACAGTATGGTAGTATGCGAATCAATAGGTTTCAACTATGCAGTATGCTTTTAAAATATTCCGGTAAGTAAAAAGTTAAAGAACCTTCACACCAAGGCAGTGTCTGCTGTTATCCGTTCGCACATGGAAATCTACTTCTAAATTATTGCCACCCGTCGAGGCCAAAATCAATCTGGAAGCCACAGCTTTGGAATGCCAGTGTCAAACAGAGTCAACTGGATATGTCCCTTATGATTCATATGTTCATATTTTTGTGTAAGCAACGTTTTCGGAAGTACGAAGAGTGTTTGTCCGATCTTAAAACAGAAGTCAAAAGCGACAACGCACTGATATTAAATCCGCAGCGTAAAGCTAATTGCTGGATGTATTATACCGAAATAAAGTATAATGTTACATANCACAGCGTAGTGCTAATTGCTGGATGTATTATACCGAAATAAAGTATAATGTTACATAGATGCGTGTTCTAACATACACAATAGTATNGCTAATTGCTGGATGTATTATACCGAAATAAAGTATAATGTTACATAGATGCGTGTTCTAACATACACAATAGTATTGGTACCTTGTAATATCACTCAATTTTTCTTGCCTTAAAAAATGTCATTTTCACCATTACAATATTTGCAACCAGTGATATTTCTACAGAATTAAGGACAAATATATCCCGGGATAGGCAAGTTGATAAATGTTAAAACACTCGACCNCCAGTGATATTTCTACAGAATTAAGGACAAATATATCCCGGGATAGGCAAGTTGATAAATGTTAAAACACTCGACACTGCCAGGATTCGAACCTGGAATCTTCTGATCCGAAGTCAGACGCGTTATTAATTGCGCCACAGGGCCGCTATCGTGCAATGTCACTGTTCTATGGTCTGGTTTTTTTAAATGAAGATATGTTGATGGTAGACGACTATGCTGTGATTAATTGCAGTAATAAATTTCCTAGTGTAACCAGAACTCGATTTACCANGACTATGCTGTGATTAATTGCAGTAATAAATTTCCTAGTGTAACCAGAACTCGATTTACCATGCTCCGAGTGCTCAAAAATTCCGTGTCAGACACTTCGTCTTTCTAAAGTTATCAATGCCGTTAGCGGTCACCGCTCGTTGGCGACGCCCGAACCTCAGAACTGTATAAATTTAATTATTATCTATATAACTTCTGTGTGCTTGCTATTTATAGGTTCCATAGTGATAACTTCTTTTCCGCAGTGTCTACAAACAATTATCAATTACAGAAGAACATGCAGTCTACTCAGCAATTACTAGCGTAGACCTACGTAAAACCACTATGGGACGTAGCGCAAAAGCTAATATCTACTGGCTGGAAACTATAGGCCATTCTCGGTTAGTTCACACTTTACTGAAGCCCTGCTTAATTTCTACTTTTGGTTACCGATTACATATCTTCCGCTATATGTAAACATAAACACTGTCATTTGACTACGTTTTAACTGTCAAATGCTTGTTTACTGTTAAGAGCTGTTACAAGCATTTAGTCACATTTCAAATACTTTTCGTATGAATGTTCACATTTAAGCCCAATAACTATATTTAGGTCAGCTATATCTATGAATTTTCTAAAAAGGTCTAATTTGACGACAGTTCTTATATTTATCAATTCACATTTCTAGCATATTTGTTATACACGACATAGCACATTACACATATTACACGTTAATATTTTCCCGCGGCTGTGTTTAACCCTGTTATAACTGCGGAAGAAATGACAATAGTATTTAAGCTCTTGTTATTGATGTGTGTTGAGTTGTTCCGTTAAAAGGGACGGCCTCAGTTGGAATAAAAATTAAAACGAAGGAACAATCAGTCCAATGAAAGGACACAGAAAATTCATGCACACAACTCGTGTCGCTTAATTGTTGTACGTAGCAACGACAATCTTAAAAGATAGCGATGAACATGCACACAAATAGGACTACCGTAACTTTTATTCGAATCATATTTCTATGCATTCGTACGTACTGTTTTCTAGGTTTATTTAATTATTTATTTAAATTTAACTGTCTGGCCTTAGTATTTTGTTGAGGTAGTGGCAAACATTAAAATCACAGAAACGTAAGCACGTTACCCAATTGTGTTTAAAACACCAAGGACAAGGTTACAACGTTGTGATAAATAGACGTGACTTTCAAACAATTACTCTTTTCTTAAAAACAGTTCCGGTTAGAAAGGATAAATCTCACTGTTCTATATTTGCAATCACACACACACTGGTCTATCGTGACATAATGACCATAGTACTGTCTCTCACACAGCGATCACGGCGCACTTTACAGTATATCGTTACTTGCCTAGGTAGGTTTAAAAAACGCGATGAGTACGTACTTGACGCTTCGTTCAGAAACATGCCACATAATGTTGGCGTCGCCGGTCGACAGTTCTACCGACATCGGATTTGTAGCCGCCGTCCCACAATGACATCTTAATATATTATAAGAAGAATCTAAAGAATTACATCTCTTTTCAGTTCTAAAAAAAAAATTAAACGCTAGTATTTTTGCTGTAGTAAGTATGAAATATGCCAATATTAAAAACTTTAAAAATTCTCCTACTTCTACAGGCGGTGCGAAACTTCCCGATATAGAGAAAGATATAGAGAGAAAAAGAGATAGCGACAAGTTCCACTCCGCCTATTGAATTTCCTTCCTCGTACGAAAAAAAAACACCATGTCACTAGTCACTATGGCTTACGCACGGTAATTTACACTGATATTGTTAACTGTAACAGTGATATATGTGTTTTCCGCGTTACCTGNAGTGATATATGTTTTTTCCGCGTTACCTGAAAATTTTAATATATCAATATGTAATGTTTAATTTATAAATAGCATACCAAAAAACCTAGATTCAAACAATATTTTAACTGTGAATTATTTCTTACTAGCTGTTGCCAACACATTGCTGATCTCATAGATTTTAATTTGTATTTAATACGAAATAAATACTACAAGTTATAGCAAACACTACGTAAGAGTATCATTTGTTCAGGAATACAGTAATTAAAGGTAATCACAGTATTATATATTTGTGGTATACAATCCATTGAAATAACAGGTTGAGATGTTACACCTAGGGCGATCTTTCAAAGGTTCGTTTCAAGCCATACAAAGAAACCGTGAATGGACTATAAACATTAATTGCTACGCCACCCACGACCGCATATAACTCAGCTCTTTTCTTAATCCTTTGTATGGTGAACGGCCAGTTGATAGTTATCCTGCAGCACAGGACCGGCGAGTGCGACAGATGAGCATTAACCGCTACTCGGAAATCAAATAAAACTTTAATAAAAGCAAATTCACGATCCAAATAATTTTCTAACATACGAAACGCAAAATAATAATATTTTTGAGCGAGAGTTATATACCAGTACTCGTGAGCGTCATAACAGTAAATCATACTTTGAATTCCCGACGGAGTAACACTAGGATATTGGCATGTGGTAACCGCGCCGGACGATGCCACTGGTCGGGAGATTTCACCGGGGGAATCTCCCGTCCCGCCCTTGCATTACGGCGCTTGAACAAACTCACCCACCTCCCTTCATCATCAAAGACTCTCAAAACATCGATGTTAAGAGCCACCAAAACCTATCCACTCCACACATTATTAGACAATTATAATTATTATCACTTCCAGGTAATTCTTTATGGCGGCTCGTGTGTCGTACGTAACTAAAATGAATCGTGTGTGTTTACAAATAAATACCATGTAAGTTATAACACACAATGAAATGAAATAATTCTTGACACTACACATACCTGGCAGCTTATTTGTAAATTCCCTGAATACAAAATGGTTTCATGATAATTTTATATCAGAACAAGGCAGAAAAAAAAGGAGAATACTAAATAATGTGTTCTAGGGTATATATTATTTTGTAATAATACGAGGAACCGTTTAAGGTGCCATTATTCAGTTATGTAACGATAAATGTATCACCGTGTATGCACATTGACATAAAATGTCAGAGTCTTCATAATACACACGAGACTGATTGTCTCGCAAATGTTAATTTCATATGTGTTTATATTGTAGTAAGTTTTCTTGCATGAAATGTAATATTATAGAAACGTGTATGTATTAGTCCATCATTTTCGGTACCGTTATGTATTATCAAGCCCCAACCCAACGTGTATTTTCGTTCCAAGGTTTAATAGCTTCGAGTGTCCAGTGTAGTGTGATATTTTGAAATGATTCTGCAAATTAATTCCTATGAAAGGCAAACAAATGTGTTGAATATCTGCCACAGAACCAGGTGTGTGCAGGAATTGCGAATAGGAATTTAGGACTAAAGGAAAAATCTATTTGTAAATAATGTATTTCCACAGTTATTAGAATGTTTGAAATGTACATGGCCTACATAACTACCATTTTAATAATGTTTTTAAATACAAATAAACATTTATATTATGGAAAATTCAACAAGTGTAATGTTAACTTCAAAAAAAATTATTGACATCATGCAGAATGGGTTTATTATTCGCATCAGTACGAACAACATAATGTTCATAGGAAACAACAAAACCTTTCTTCGATTCAGTGGTCATAAATTTAAACATTACACTCAAAACGCAACGTCAAGTCTTCAAATTATTTATGCCAATTCGCTGGAAACTTAGCTCGAAACATGCATACCATTTCGTCTTATGTAGTACGTAGTTATGGGATGTTAGTATTTCAAATGTTGGTATCAAATTCCTTTTTTACAGTGAACCACCTTGACTGAGATTTGAATTTGAGCATTTTCAAAGTCATTAATATACTGATTACTGTACGTTTGCCTTTGCTGATTAACTACCAAGAGAATGCTTCAAAACATAAAATTTTAATGACTAATATATGAAAAGGAAAAATCCCACACTGTTGGCGCTTTCAGGCATGACTAATAACACGATTAGAGGGGAGGAGAGGACCGATGCTAAGTGGAACCGGCTGGCTCTCGCGTATCCGAATAACATTCATGTCGTTCCGACCAACCAGAGAAATGGAAGAGATGATATGGGTTGGAGTGCAGAGCTGCTGCAAAAGTAAGATGGGAGCAGCTCGTGAGAAAACCCACACACGTCAGCATTGTCCGCTAAATATTCCCTCTACCCCCTTCCACATGAACACATGAGAACTCGTCACGGAAGTATTGAAATGCCGTCCACCTGGAGTCTAAGAACGGAGTTGCAAGGCCAGTGACAGACCACTTAGCGAAATGCGATACCCACTTATGAATCTCATCTGTATAAAATTATTAATTTTGTAAACAACCATTAGTTCACGTCCAAAGATCGTCGTTTGTCAGAGCTTAAAATAGAAGGATAAAGCAAACACCCTGAGATTAAATCAACAGCATAGTGTTAATTGGTGGTCTCAGTACACAAATATCACGTTCATGTGAAGGCCTTTATGGTTACACTTAAATTATGAGGTCAACATGTTGAAATAGCATCCATATTCTTATTCCTTTTGAAAAATAAAGCCTGTCATAATAATCGTTTTATAAAATGACTTTTTCCACTGAAAGGTATCTGTAATTTACCAGAGATTTGATATTATAACAAAATCAATTCGAAATATGGTAATAATAAAACTACATTCAACCCTGCCAGGATTCGAACCTAGAATCTTCTGATCCGTAGTCAGACGCGTTATCCATTGCGCCACAGGGCCTCGTGATTGTAGCAATTACGATCTATNGAGTAACACTAGGATATTGGCATGTGGTAACCGCGCCGGACGATGCCACTGGTCGGGAGATTTCACCGGGGGAATCACCCGTTTCTCCCGCCCTTGCATTACGGCGCTTGTCCAAACTCACCCACCTCCCTTCATCATGAAATACTCTCAAAACATCGATGTTAAGAGCCACCAAAACCTATCCACTCCACACATTATTAGACAATTATAATTGTTATCACTTCCAGGTAATTCTTTATGGCGGCTCGTGTGTCGTACGTAACTAAAATGAATCGTGTGTGTTTACAAATAAATACCATGTAAATTATAACACTCAATGAAATGAAATAATTCTTGACACTACACATACCTGGCAGCTTATTTGTAAATTTCCTGTATACGAAATGGTTTTATGATAATTTTATATCAGAACAAGGTAGAAAAACAGTGGATACTAAATTATGTATTCTAGGGTATATATTATTTTGTAATAATACGAGGAACCGTTTTAGGTGCCATTATTCAGTTATGTAACGATAAATGTATCACCGTGTATGTACATTGACATAAAATGTCAGAGTCTTCATAATACATACGAGACTGATTGTCTCGCAAATGTTAATTTCATATGTGTATATATTGTAGGAAGTTTTCTTGCATGAAATATAATATTATAGAGACGTGTATTTTATTGGTTTGCCATTTTCGGTACCGTTATGTGTTATCAAGTGCCAAACCAACTTTTATTTTTCGTTCCGAGATTTATAAGCTTCGAGTAACCAGTGAAATGCGATATTTACTGAATGAGTCTGCAAAGTAATTAATATCAGAGACAGGCAAACGTGTCGAAGAATTGACAGAGAATTGCGTGTGAACAGGAATTGCGAATAGGAATTACGGACCTTAAGTTATAATCCTTTTGTAATTAATGCTGTTATTAGCCCAATATAATCAATCAATAACACATGGACAATGTACTCGTACTATGATAGTTAAAACGTCAACATCTGTCGAGTAGCAGAATTATTTTTAAAATTTTGAATAATGGAATATATATTTATGAAATTTGACTTATTACAAAATTTGCCTACTACATTTCCTATCCCAAACATCCAATTCAGTTCCTTGAATAACATTGCATTCATTCCGATATGCGTTTTTTTACAGTTTCAGTATGTGTACATGTTAGTGAACCTGGCNGAGTAGCAGAATTATTTTTAAAATTTTGAATAATGGAATATATATTTATGAAATTTGACTTATTACAAAATTTGCCAACTACATTTCCCATCCCAAACATCCAATTCAGTTTCTTGAATAACATTGCATTCATTCCGATATGCGTTTTTTTACAGTTTCAGTATGTGTACATGTTAGTGAACCTGGCNCCTTGAATAACATTGCATTCATTCCGATATGCGTTTTTTTACAGTTTCAGTATGTGTACATGTTAGTGAACCTGGCAGTCTGTAAATATAATATATTTTAACAATTTAATTAAAAGCCCATTATATTTATTTGCGTGTTACTTACCATAAACACACATCTGATCGTTCCTTGACTATCATTGCTTTTTTTTGTAATAAGTGTTTTGCTTTTATAAATTATCTTCCTACATACAGTGGAATATATATTAAAACAGTTTTNCTTTTTTTTGTAATAAGTGTTTTGCTTTTATAAATTATCTTCCTACATACAGTGGAATATATATTAAAACAGTTTTCAGACATTCTGAAATGTTTGAAAAACTAAATTCTCTCATCTTCCAGTTCCTTAATATCCGGTAGCAAATTCTCGTTCTCTCCGTCATCCAATGTTATCACAATAACGACCTGTTCTTATTTCATAAACTTCGGCATCTCGGCGGTAACTGATCAATGTCCGGNTCCTGGCAGGGTCGAATGTAGTTTTATTATTACCATATTTCGAATTGATTTTGTTATAATATCAAATCTCTGGTAAGTTACAGATACCTTTCAGTGGAAAAAGTCATTTTATAAAAGGATTATTATTGCGGGTTGTATACTTTTGGAGGAATAAGAATATCGATGCTATTTCAACATGTTGACTTCATAATGTAATTGTAACCATAAAGGCCTTCACATGAACGTGATATTTGTGTACTGAGACCACCAATTAACACTATGCTGTTGATTTAACCTCAGCGTGTGTTTGCTTTATCCTTTATTTTAAGCTCTGACAAACGACGATCTTTGGCCGTGAACTAATGGTTGTTTACAAAATTAATAATTTTATACAGATGAGATTCATAAGTGGGTATCGCATTTCGCTAAGTGGTCTGTCACTGGCCTTGCAACTCCGTTCTTAGACTCCAGGTGGACGGCATTTCAATACTTCCGTGACGAGTTCTCATGTGTTCATGTGGAAGGGGGTAGAGGGAATATTTAGCGGACAATGCTGACGTGTGTGGGTTTTCTCACGAGCTGCTCNTTTAGCGGACAATGCTGTCGTGTGGGGTTTTCTCACGAGCTGCTCCATCTTACTTTTGCAGCAGCTCTGCACTCCAACCCATATCATCTCTTCCATTTCTCTGGTTGGTCGGAACGACATGAATGTTATTCGGATACGCGAGAGCCAGCCGGTTCCACTTAGCATCGGTCCTCTCCTCCCCTCTAATCGTGTTATTAGTCATGCCTGAAAGCGCCAACAGTGTGGGATTTTTCCTTTTCATATATTAGTCATTAAAATTTTATGTTTTGAAGCATTCTCTTGGTAGTTAATCAGCAAAGGCAAACGTACAGTAATCAGTATATTAATGTCTTTGAAAATGCTCAAATTCAAATCTCAGTCAAGGTGGTTCACTGTAAAAAAGGAATTTGATACCAACATTTGAAATACTAACATCCCATAACTACGTACTACATAAGACGAAATGGTATGCAGGTTTCGAGCTAAGTTTCCAGCGAATTGGCAAAAATAATTTGAAGACTTGACGTTGCGTTTTGAGTGTAATGTTTAAATTTATGACCACTGAATCGAAGAAAGGTTTTGTTGTTTCCTATGAACATTATGTTGTTCGTACTGATGCGAATAATAAACCCATTCTGCATGATGTCAATAATTTTTTTTGAAGTTAACATTACACTTGTTGAATTTTCCATAATATAAATGTTTATTTGTATTAAAAAACATTATTAAAATGGTAGTTATGTAGGCCATGTACATTTCAAACATTCTAATAACTGTGGAAATACATTATTTACAAATAGATTTTTCCTTTAGTCCTAAATTCCTATTCGCAATTCCTGCACACACCTGGTTCTGTCGCAGATATTCAACACATTTGTTTGCCTTTCATAGGAATTAATTTGCAGAATCATTTCAAAATATCACACTACACTGGACACTCGAAGCTATTAAACCTTGGAACGAAAATACACGTTGGGTTGGGGCTTGATAATACATAACGGTACCGAAAATAATGGACTAATACATACACGTTTCTATAATATTACATTTCATGCAAGAAAACTTACTACAATATAAACACATATGAAATTAACATTTGCGAGACAATCAGTCTCGTGTGTATTATGAAGACTCTGACATTTTATGTCAATGTACATAAACGGTGATACATTTATCGTTACATAACTGAATAATGGCACCTTAAACGGTTCCTCGTATTATTACAAAATAATATATACCCTAGAACGCATTATTTAGTATTCTCCTTTTTTTTCTGCCTTGTTCTGATATAAAATTATCATAAAACCATTTCGTATTCAGGAAATTTACAAATAAGCTGCCAGGTATGTGTAGTGTCAAGAATTATTTCATTTCATTGTGTGTTATAACTTACATGGTATTTATTTGTAAACACACACGATTCATTTTAGTTACGTACGACACACGAGCCGCCATAAAGAATTACCTGGAAGTGATAATAATTATAATTGTCTAATAATGTGTGGAGTGGATAGGTTTTGGAGGCTCTTAACATCGATGTTTTGAGAGTCTTTGATGATGAAGGGAGGTGGGTGAGTTTGGACAAGCGCCGTAATGCAAGGGCGGGACGGGAGATTCCCCCGGTGAAATCTCCCGACCAGTGGCATCGTCCGGCGCGGTTACCACATGCCAATATCCTAGTGTTACTCCGTCGGGAATTCAAAGTATGATTTACTGTTATGACGCTCACGAGTACTGGTATATAACTCTCGCTCAAAAATATTATTATTTTGCGTTTCGTATGTTAGAAAATTATTTGGATCGTGAATTTGCTTTTATTAAAGTTTTATTTGATTTCCGAGTAGCGGTTAATGCTCATCTGTCGCACTCGCCGGTCCTGTGCTGCAGGATAACTATCAACTGGCCGTTCACCATACAAAGGATTAAGAAAAGAGCTGAGTTATATGCGGTCGTGGGTGGCGTAGCAATTAATGTTTATAGTCCATTCACGGTTTCTTTGTATGGCTTGAAACGAACCTTTGAAAGATCGCCCTAGGTGTAACATCTCAACCTGTTATTTCAATGGATTGTATACCACAAATATATAATACTGTGATTACCTTTAATTACTGTATTCCTGAACAAATGATACTCTTACGTAGTGTTTGCTATAACTTGTAGTATTTATTTCGTATTAAATACAAATTAAAATCTATGAGATCAGCAATGTGTTGGCAACAGCTAGTAAGAAATAATTCACAGTTAAAATATTGTTTGAATCTAGGTTTTTTGGTATGCTATTTATAAATTAAACATTACATATTGATATATTAAAATTTTCAGGTAACGCGGAAAAAACATATATCACTGTTACAGTTAACAATATCAGTGTAAATTACCGTGCGTAAGCCATAGTGACTAGTGACATGGTGTTTTTTTTTCGTACGAGGAAGGAAATTCAATAGGCGGAGTGGAACTTGTCGCTATCTCTTTTTCTCTCTATATCTTTCTCTATATCGGGAAGTTTCGCACCGCCTGTAGAAGTAGGAGAATTTTTAAAGTTTTTAATATTGGCATATTTCATACTTACTACAGCAAAAATACTAGCGTTTAATTTTTTTTTTAGAACTGAAAAGAGATGTTTGACGCTATTTCCCACCTGTGGAATATGGGGGGGTTTATAGGGTCGTAGTTAATTCCTCCAGGCATAGACTATAAGGTGCCTAGAAAGTTAAGGGGTTTTTCAATAAGGTAGTCTTTTGACGTTTCACTTAACTGGATAACTATATTGTCTCGAGTTTGAACAAAAACAACATACAGCAACACTTCCGAGGTGTGGTACTCTAATTTGGCTACTCGTATTAACTGGGGCGACTTCGTGGTGGAGTGGGGTTTCTATGGGCGGCTGGTTGTATACTTAACTATGCTGTGTGTGCTGGTATCTGGGGATGAGCTCTGCGAAGTGGCATGCCTTGCAAAAAGGCCCGCATTAGGTGTCGTCTCACTTTATGGCTGTCGGGCTCGTGCTCACGTCTTCTCGCGATTCCTTGACGCAACTCTTCCCTCGGCGCGGTGATAATGAACTGTTGCCCTCTTCTCTCGTAAATTCGCTTGTATGCTCTCCAGTTTCCCTCCCTAAGTCTCGGCACGTGTCGCCTTGTTGGAGGAGGGGGTGGTGGGACGAAAACAGAACAATACCTTTCACAAAATGTGCCCTGGTTCCTGAAGGTTGTTGGGGGGGGGGGAAGGTGGCACCTTGCCCCTAGCTTACTCTGTAAGCTATTTCTCCGCGGTGCGTGTTTTCTGATTTCCGGCGAAATCCACACGATTATTTTGTGATATCTTGGCGCTCAACTGATCTCACGGGCTTTCTAGAGGTGCTCTTGCTTGGCTCTGCGATTTCTCCCGCTTTCCTACGATATACGTAGCACTAACCGGATGCTCCGGCGATATGCCAGCTCTTACTCGGCCCAACCTTGACACGTGTAACTGCGATCCGTTCTGGCTGTTCACCTGCCTCGTGACACGTGTCAACAGGTAGACGCTCGCGAAGGGGGTCAGCGAGGCTTCTACTCAAAAGGCATTACACAAATGTTATTGTTTTAATTCTTCTTTAGANTATAGTATGTTTTGATGTTATGGCGCGACGGCGGCTACAAACCCGAAGTTGGTAGAACTATCGACTGGCGACGCCAACATTATATGGCGTCAAGTACGTACTCATTCTGTTTTTTAAACCTACCTAGGCAAATTAAGATGTTGTGATATGTCTTTTTTTCCTTGGCAGGAATAAATATACTGTAAAGTATGCCATGATCGCTGTGTGTGAGAGAAAGTACTGCGGTCATTATGTTACGATAGACCAGTGTGTGTGTGATTGCAAATATAGGACATGAGAGATGTCCGTTCTAACCGTAACGGTTTTTAAGACGAAACTAATTGTTTGAAAGTCACATCTATTTATCACAACGTTGTAACCTTGTCCTAGGTGTTTGAAACACATTTGGGTAACGTGCTTACGTTTCTGTGGTTTGAATGTTTTCCACTACCTCAACAAAATTCTAAGTCCAGATACTTAAATTTAAATAAATAATTAAATAGACCTTAAATACATTACGTGTCAATGCATAAAAATATGAGCGGAATAAAAGTTATGATAGGAGGCTATTTGTGTGCATGTTAATCACTATATTTTATGTTTGTCGTTGCTACGTACAACAATTAAGCGACACGAGTTGTGTGCTTGAATTTACTGTGTCCTTTCGTTGGACTGGTTGTTCCTTCGTTTTAATTTTTATTCCAACTAAGGCCGTCCCTTTTAACGGAACAACTCAACACATCAATAACAACAGCCTAAATACTTTTGTTATTTCTTCTGCAGTTATAACAGGGTTAAACACAGCCGCGGGAAAATATTTACGTGTATTATGTGTAATGTGCTATGTCGTGTATAACATATATGTTAGCAATGTGAAATAATAATCATAAGAACTATCGTCAACTTAGACCTTGTTAAAAATGCATATATAAAGCTGACCTAAATATATTTATAAGCCTTTATTGTGAACATTCGTACGAAAAGTATTTGAAATATGACTATGTAAATGCGTTTAACAGCTCTTAACAGTAAACAAGCATTCGACAGTTAAAACGTAGTCAAATGACAGTGTTTATGTTTACATATAGCGGAATGATATGTAATCGGTAACCAAAAGCAGAACTTAAGCAGGGCTTCAGAAAAGTGTGACTTACCGAGAATGGCCTATAGTTTCCAGCCAGTAGATATTAGCTTGTGCTCTACGTCCCATAATGGTTTTACGTAGGCTTACGCCAGTAGTTGGTGAGTAGACTGCATGTTCTTCTGTAATTGATAATTGTTTGTAGACACTGCGGAAAAGATGTTATCACTATGGAACCTATAAATAGCAAGCAGAGGGAAGTTATATAGATAATAATTAAATAAATACAGTTTTGAGGTTCGGTCGTCGCCAACGAGCGGTGACCGCTAACGGCATTGATAATTTTAGAATGACGAAGTGTCTGACACGGACTTAATGAGCACTCAGAGCATGGTAAATCGAGTTCTGGTTACACTAGGAAATTTATTACTACGATTATTCACNGTTATAACAGGGTTAAACACAGCCGCGGGAAAATATTTACGTGTATTATGTGTAATGTGCTATGTCGTGTATAACAAATATGTTAGCAATGTGAAATAATAATCATAAGAACTATCGTCAACTTAGACCTTGTTAAAAATTCATATATAAAGCTGACCTAAATATATTTATAGGCCTTTGNAAATATATTTATAAGCCTTTATTGTGAACATTCGTACGAAAAGTATTTGAAATATGACTATGTAAATGCGTTTAACAGCTCTTAACAGTAAACAAGCATTCGACAGTTAAAACTTAGTCAAATGACAGTGTTTATGTTTACATATAGCGGAATGATATGTAATCGGTAACCAAAAGCAGAACTTAAGCAGGGCTTCAGAAAAGTGTGACTTACCGAGAATGGCCTATAGTTTCCAGCCAGTAGATATTAGCTTGTGCTCTACGTCCCATAATGGTTTTACGTAGGCTTACGCCAGTAGTTGGTGAGTAGACTGCATGTTCTTCTGTAATTGATAATTGTTTGTAGACACTGCGGAAAAGATGTTATCACTATGGAACCTATAAATAGCAAGCAGAGGGAAGTTATATAGATAATAATTAAATAAATACAGTTTTGAGGTTCGGGCGTCGCCAACGAGCGGTGACCGCTAACGGCATTGATAATTTTAGAATGACGAAGTGTCTAAAAGGACTTAATGAGCACTCAGAGCATGGTAAATCGAGTTCTGGTTACACTAGGAAATTTATTACTACGATTATTCACNAGGACTTAATGAGCACTCAGAGCATGGTAAATCGAGTTCTGGTTACACTAGGAAATTTATTACTACGATTATTCACAGCACAGATACCTACCATAAACTTATCATCATAAAAATAACAGACCATAGCGGCCCAGTGGCGCTATGTATAACGCGTCTGACTTCGAATCAGAATATTTCAGGTTCGAATCCTGGCAGGGTTGAGTGTTTTTACATTTATCAAATTGCATATCTATGTATATATCTATCTTTTATTCGGTAGAAATATCACTGGTTGCAAATATTGTAATGGTAAAAATAAAATTTTTTAAGGCATGGAAAATTGAGAGATATTACGTGATACCAATATTATACTGTATGTTAGAACACACATCGTGGTAGCATTATACTTTATTTCTGTATAATACATCCAGCAATTAGCACTACGCTGTGGATTAAATATCATTGCGTTGTTGCATTGGACTTCTCTTTTAAGCTCGGGCAAACATTCTTTTTACTTCCAAAAACTTTGCTTACACAAAAATAATTTTAAATATTTATGAATTATAAGGGAGATTTCTAGTTGACTCTGTTGACACTGGCATCCCACCGCTGTGGCTTCCAGCTTGATCCTTCCTTGACGGGTGGCAATAATTTAGAGGTAGATTTACATATGGGAACGGATAAAAGCAAACACTACCTTGGTGTGAAGGTTATTTAGAACTTTTCACTTACCGGAATATTTTAAAAGCATACTGCATAGTTGTAACGTATTGATTCGCATATTGCCATACTGTATTATTGCGCACTCCCTTCAAACGCACAGATCTAACATTGCGTTGCACATTCGGCTCGATGTGTAGAATGAATAACAGTTGGTGAAGACTAATTCAATGTTCGTTACTTCATATGTAATAATTGTGAAAATACTTCGTTACTTGTAATACAACTGTGTGTCGTTATCTAACGAATACTGTGTCCAGTGTACTCTAAAACAAGTTAATACTAAAATTAATTAAAACAATAACATCAAATATAAAATTTCTCATCTGTCTTCTCATGAAAACCATTGGATGAAAAAAATTTATGAATACCACCCCAATAAANCAAATATAAAATTTCTCATCTGTCTTCTCATGAAAACCATTGGATGAAAAAAATTTATGAATACCACCCCAATAAAATATATCAAACAAGATACAAATTTTCAAAATGTACGGTACGTTACAATGAAAAAGGACCTATATATCTAAATANAACAAGATACAAATTTTCAAAATGTACGGTACGTTACAATGAAAAAGGACCTATATATCTAAATAAAAATAAAAGATGGGAAACGACTAGAATTCACGTTCGCTGGAATTAGCCTGAGTTATGTTTTTGCTTTTTGCATAAGATTTACATTCACGTTTCCGTAGTCCCGTTGACACTGAAGTGACATTTTTCATACCAAGTAATGTTGGTAACAGGAACCGAAAAAAAAAAATGGTTATTCTTAAATATGTTGTAAGTTTATTATGTCAAAAATCACCCAGAAACATAGGAAACTTTACTTGTACAATATTTACGGTTAATTGGGCACTTCTGTTAACCATGCTTGTGTTTGTGAAACTTATATTGCTATGGAACTCATCACTTTATTCATGCGCTATGTAAAACCGTTAAATTTTTGTGTATGTAAGTATGAGAGTCATTTGAAAATTCTCCTCGTAATGTGTACGTTCATGAGCTGTCACTCATATTTACACATTTAGGTACTTCCTGATGTAGCCGCATAGCGCTGTACCAAAACAGTGATGTACCAAAATAGTACCAAAAACGTTATACCAAAATATTGCGTTTTTACGTTGTTTGTATCAAAGGCTTTATGTAATAATAATATATATAAATATACTCACAATTTTTGCTTAGTTATTTTCTTACAGAACTAATTTGGTGCACCACAATTCGGCCACTGCAAGAACTAAATCAGTCAAACACAAATAGTTTAAATACATTTTATAATAGTTTGAACTGAGATAGTAAGAATAATGTACCTACCCCTGTATTGACCATGTAAAATTACTCTACTTTGATAACAGCAATCTGCTGCTATTTCATTTACTAAACCATTCAACAAAATTGGCAGTTTTTTCGCCTGTGTCTATACTTGTCCTGGTAAGATCGTGGTACGAAAGAAGATGACCATACTTGGCTTCGGTGGCCATAAATTTAAACATTACACTCAAAACTGAACGTCTAGTCTCCAAACTATTTTTGTCAATTCGCTGAAAACTTAGATCGAAACTTGCATACCATTGCATCTTCTATAGTAGGTAATTATGGGATGTTAGTATTTCAAAGGTTGGTGTCAAATTCCTTTTTTACCGTGGACAGCCTTGCCTGAGATTTGAATTTGAACATTTCCAAAGGCATCAAAATACTGATTACTGTATGTTTGCCTTTGCTGATTAAATACCACGGGAATGCTTGAAAGAATAAGATGTTAATGATGCACATATGAAAAGGAAAAATCCCACCCTGTTCGCGCTTTCAGGCAGGGCTAATAACACGGTTAGAGGGGAGGGAGGACTGATGCTAAGTGGACCCGGCTGGCTGTCGCGTATCCGAATAACATTCATGTCGTTCAGACCAACCAAAGAAATGGAAGAGATGATATGGGGTGGAGTGGAGCTGCTGCCAAAGTAAGTTGGGAGCATCGCGTGAGAAAACCCACACACGTCAGCATTGTCCGCTAAAACCTTCCTCTGCCCCCTTCCACATGAACACATGAGAACTCGTCACGGAAGAATTGAAAAGCCGTCCAGCTGGAGTCTAAGAACAGAGGTGCAAGGCCAGTGACAGACAAGTTGGCCAACTACGATTCCCACTTATAATGCTCATTTGCGTAAAATTATTAATTTTGTAAACAACCATTAGTTCACGTCCAAAGATCGTTTTTCAAAGCTTAAAAAAAAAAATAAAGCGCTCTCACACATTGAGGTAAAATCAACAGCATAGTGTTAACTGGTGGTCTCAGTACACAAATATCACGTTCGTGCGGAGGCCCCTATGTTTACACCTAAATTATAAGGTCAACATGTTGAAATAACATCGATAACCTTATTCCTCCAAAAGTATACAACCTGTCGTAATAATCCGTTTATAACGTGACGTTTTCCACTGAAAGGTACATGTAATTTACCAGAGATTNCTCACACACTGAGGTAAAATCAACAGCATAGTTTTAACTGGTGATCTCAGTACACAAATATCACGTTCGTGCGGAGGCCCCTATGTTTACACCTAAATTATAAGGTCAACATGTTGAAATAACATCGATAATCTTATTCCTCCAAAAGTATACAACCTGTCGTAATAATCCGTTTATAACGTGACGTTTTCCACTGAAAGGTATATGTAATTTACCAGAGATTTGATATAATAACAAAATCAATTCGAAATATCGTAATTATAAAACTACGCTCGACCCTGGAATCTTCTGATCCGTAGTCAGACGCGTTGTCCATTGCGCCACAAGGCCTTCGTGATTATTGACATTACCANCCCTGGAATCTTCTGATCCGTAGTCAGACGCGTTGTCCATTGCGCCACAAGGCCTTCGTGATTATTGACATTACCATTTAATCAGTCCTAGTGATGTTATTTTGTTTTTACTTTGAAGTGTGAATATGTCTATAGTCGGTTCATGACTGGAAGAGACTTTCTTGAAGCCCTGCTAAAGATCTACTTTCAAGCCCATTTTGTANAACAAGATACAAATTTTCAAAATGTACGGTACGTTACAATGAAAAAGGACCTATATATCTAAATAAAAATAAAAGAAGGGAAACGACTAGAATTCACGTTCGCTGGAATTAGCCTGAGTTATGTTTTTGCTTTTTGCATAAGATTTACATTCACGTTTCCGTAGTCCCGTTGACACTGAAGTGACATTTTTCATACCAAGTAATGTTGGTAACAGGAACCGAAAAAAAAAATGGTTATTCTTAAATATGTTGTAAGTTTATTACGTCAAAAATCACCCAGAAACATAGGAAACTTTACTTGTACAATATTTACGGTTAATTGGGCACTTCTGTTAACCATGCTTGTGTTTGTGAAACTTATATTGCTATGGAACTCATCACTTTATTCATGCGCTATGTAAAACCGTTAAATTTTTGTGTATGTAAGTATGAGAGTCATTTGAAAATTCTCCTCGTAATGTGTACGTTCATGAGCTGTCACTCATATTTACACATTTAGGTACTTCCTGATGTAGCCGCATAGCGCTGTACCAAAACAGTGATGTACCAAAATATTACCAAAAACGTTATACCAAAATATTGCGTTTTTACGTTGTTTGTATCAAAGGCTTTATGTAATAATAATATATATAAATATACTCAAAATTTTTGTTTAGTTATTTTCTTACAGAACTAATTTGGTGCACCACAATTCGGCCACTGCAAGAACTAAATCAGTCAAACACAAATAGTTTAAATACATTTTATAATAGTTTGAACTCAGATAGTAAGAATAATGTACCTACCCCTGTATTGACCATGTTAAATTACTCTACTTTGATAACAGCAATCTGCTGCTATTTCATTTACTAAACCATTCAACAAAATTGGCAGTTTTTTCGCCTGTGTCTATACTTGTCCTGGTAAGATCGTGGTACGAAAGAAGATGACCATACTTGGCTTCGGTGGCCATAAATTTAAACATTACACTCAAAACTGAACGTCTAGTCTCCAAACTATTTTTGTCAATTCGCTGAAAACTTAGATCGAAACTTGCATACCATTGCATCTTCTATAGTAGGTAATTATGGGATGTTAGTATTTCAAAGGTTGGTGTCAAATTCCTTTTTTACCGTGGACAGCCTTGACTGAGATTTGAATTTGAACATTTCCAAAGGCATCAAAATACTGATTACTGTATGTTTGCCTTTGCTGATTAACTACCACGGGAATGCTTGAAATAATAAGATGTTAATGATGCACATATGAAAAGGAAAAATCCCACCCTGTTCGCGCTTTCAGGCAGGGCTAATAACACGGTTAGAGGGGAGGGAGGACTGATGCTAAGTGGACCCGGCTGGCTGTCGCGTATCCGAATAACATTCATGTCGTTCCGACCAACCAAAGAATTGGAAGAGATGATATGAGGTGGAGTGGAGCTGCTTCTAAAATAAGTTGGGAGCATCGCGTGAGAAAACCCACACACGTCAGCATTGTCCGCTAAAACCTTCCTCAGCCCCCTTCATCATGAACACATGAGAACTCTTCCTGGAAGTATTGAAATGCCGTCCACCTGGAGTCTAAGAACGGAGGTGCAAGGCGAGTGACAGACAAGATGGCCAACTACGATTCCCACTTATAATGCTCATTTGCGTAAAATTATTAATTTTGTAAACAACCATTAGTTCACGTCCAAAGATCGTTTTTCAAAGCTTAAAAAAAAAAATAAAGCGNGTCCAAAGATCGTTTTTCAAAGCTTAAAAAAAAAAATAAAGCGCTCTCACACATTGAGGTAAAATCAACAGCATAGTGTTAACTGGTGGTCTCAGTACACAAATATCACGTTCGTGCGGAGGCCCCTATGTTTACACCTAAATTATAAGGTCAACATGTTGAAATAACATCGATAACCTTATTCCTCCAAAAGTATACAACCTGTCGTAATAAT
Source organism: Clitarchus hookeri (assembly GCA_002778355.1). Taxonomy (NCBI): domain Eukaryota; kingdom Metazoa; phylum Arthropoda; class Insecta; order Phasmatodea; family Phasmatidae; genus Clitarchus; species Clitarchus hookeri. The sequence goes on along the minus strand of NQII01002930.1, from coordinate 34,249 downwards.
CCGTTTATAACGTGACGTTTTCCACTGAAAGGTACATGTAATTTACCAGAGATTTTATATAATAACAAAATCAATTCGAAATATCGTAATTATAAAACTACGCTCGACCCTGCCAGGACTCGAACCTGGAATCTTCTGATCCGTAGTCAGACGCGTTGTCCATTGCGCCACAAGGCCTTCGTGATTATTGACATTACCATTTAATCAGTCCTAGTGATGTTATTTTGTTTTTACTTTGAAGTGTGAATATGTCTATAGTCGGTTCATGACTGGAAGAGACTTTCTTGAAGCCCTGCTAAAGATCTACTTTCAAGCCCATTTTGTATCCTTCTGCCAAAGGGTAAACAAACATTACCATGTGGCAGTCACATGGCAATGTTTACATGCAATGTTTACATTTCACTGTGTGTGTGTACATGTGTTCGTACATGCACGTACCCATCATAAAAGTAATGTATATATTAGTAATGTATACTCCACAAGCGTAAAGTTTTTAATCTTGAGAATTTCACACAAAAGAATATGTGATGCAAGCGAAAAACATTTCATTACATAAACCCAAAATGTGAGTATTAAAAATTAGATGTTTCGTGTGCGTGCCTGT
>NQII01002930.1:13376-31750 GCA_002778355.1 Clitarchus hookeri | reverse complement strand
GAATTATTATTGGTTAAACAAGATAATCGCACCAATTCTCTGGCACGTGTGTCGTCCACATCTCGCCAACAACACACGGAACGAAGGTTTGTAAACAAATGGCCGCTCTACTTTCACCTTGAGCGTGATCTTGTGAGTATGCAAGAAACATTGAAATCAAAGTACGTTAGTATCACGTCATTAATAATTAGCACATTAAGATACAATTCTTTTCGAAACCCATTTGTAAGCGATAAATTAACAATTACGTTAAAACTTTAGAACTGTTTCCTCTCTTTGTGCTGGCAACCTAACGGCATAACTGTATCCGCGCTCGCCGCTGTTTGTAATGTTATATGCATGTAGCTAACGGCTAGGGTGTTTTTTCAAAAGTTGATTTTCAAAAGTTTCTTCCCGTCGTGAACCGACTATAGTGTAGATGATTGGGGAATAGAAGTGTGGTGAATATTCGCAATAAAGAGATTTCTAGTATTTTACAAATTAGACGCATTACATGACATAAATATAAAATGTCTATATGACGATTATGTTTCCCAGTAACGACATAGTATCTTCTTAAGGGTCGCTTCTCACCTGTAATTTCAAACTCCGTTTCGTGTCCTTCGAGCCTCAGTCCAGTAGCAGGCGCGTCCGTCACGTAGGATGTATTCACTCACTTCCGGCCGGACATTGATCAGTCACTGCCGAGATGCTGAAGTTATTGAATTAAGAACAGGTCGTTATTGAGATAACATTGGATGACGGAGACAATGAGAATTTGCTACCGGATGTTAAGGAACTGGTAGATGAGATAATTCAGTTTTTCCAATAATTCACAATGTCTGAAAACTGATTTAATAAATATTCCACTGAATGTAGGAAGATAATTTATAAAAGCAAAACACTTATTTAAAAAAAAACCATTAATGGCCAAGGAACGCTCAGAGTGTGTTTAAGGTAGGTAATATGCAAATAAATTGGTATTCTATATTACATTAACAGCCTGTCAGCCTCACTAACATGTACACATATGAAACTGTAAAGAAATGCATACCGGAATGAATGCAATGTTTTTCAAGGAACTGAATTGGATGTTTGGAATGGGAAATGTAGTAGGCAAATTTAAAATATGTCAAATTTATAAATATATGTTCAATTATTCAAAATTTTAAAAATAATTCAGCTACTCGACATATGTTGATGTTTTGACTTTCTTAGTATGAGTACATTGTCCATGTGTTATTGATTGATTGTATTGGGCTAAGAACAGCATTAATTACAAAAGGATTATAACTTATATTCCGTAATTCCTATTCGCAATTCCTGTTCACACGTTGTTCTGAGGCGATTCTTCGACACGTTTGCCTGCCTCTGATATTAATTAATTTTCAGACTCATTCAGTAAATATCACATTTCACTGGTTACTGGAAGCTAATAAACATCGGAACTAAAAAAAAAGTTCGTTTGGCGCTTCATAACACACAACGGTACGGAAAATGGCGGACCAATGCATACACGTTTCTATACTATCATATTTCACGCAAGAAAACTTACTTCAAAGGCAGCCACACAACTAATTTATGCATAATGAAATTAGATAGAAAAATGATTAACTCCCGATAAAACATTCTGATAACATAAGGAGCGTACTGGCATAAACGTGACAGAAAAACATCACATGCATAATGGCGTTTACAGAGTGGAATACTTTTCACTGACCGTAATTGTCCGTATACTAAAGAATCTGCGATCATAGCTCCCTTTATGTATGCTGTCATTAGCTGCATCAGCTGTGGTTCAGTTTGTAGTCGAGCTAGGCCAGGGTAATGTGGAATGCCACAGACTGGCGATGTACAATGTTTAGTGATGATTGTTGCTTCGTGATGAGGAGTAACGGACATTGCGAACGGGTTTACGGACACCACGGAGAAAGAGATTGTCACTATGCAATCGGAAAATAGAACGCACGGAGTAATTATACAGCCGAGATATGAATACACTTTCTTGAAGTTCGGGTGCCGCTAAAGAGCGATGACTGGTAACTNACGCAAGGAGTAATTATACAGCCGAGATATGAATACACTTTCTTGAAGTTCGGGTGCCGCTAAAGAGCGATGACTGGTAACTTTACCGTTCTGAGCACTCGGATCATGTTCAACCAAGTTCACATTACGCTAGGAAATTTAATTATTGGGAATATTCAACGCACTACCATCCCACAATCGCCTACCATGGACATGTAAAGACTTCATAATACACATTTAAATATTAACAGAATTACACAAAACGCACTCACGCAGTGATGCGGCTCTGTGGCGCAATAGATAATGCGTCTTACAACGTATCAGAAGGTTGAAGGTTTGAGTCCTTGTAGGCTCGTATTTCTAACATTGAACACATTTAACAACGAAATTGCTTATACTGTAACATTTCTGGCGATCAGTGGAAACTCACTATATGGCACGATCATATTGGCTAACTTCTCATTTTTAAGTCATGAGAATATGAGTAATATTGCGACGTACTGTCTTTACCCTCTATGTTCTTACACGCTTAGCAGTAATGCGATACTATTATCTGCACTACGCTGTATAATTTATGTGGGTGAGTTTACCACTTCTATTTTAAACTAAACAGACGATATTTTGGAGTCAGTAAATGTTTTCATTTAAGATAGATCATTTATATTAAATATGGATTAGAATTAGGACTTCCAGTTGGCTCAGTTGTTTTACACTGGCCTCGCACCGCGGGCTGTAACCTCAAGCTTGGCCTTAGACCTCGAGAGGCTGAAATACTTCAGAGGAAGATTGTCATGTGGGGACGAGTGAAATCTGTCAATGCCGTGGTGTGAAGGCTAAACATTTTTTAACCATATTGCTTAACGGGAACATTTTGATTTGCAGAGTGCTGTTATGTTTTCTTGCACACTCTCTTACGAACGCACAGATCTTACATTGCGTTGCGCACACTTCCACGAAGAGAAGAATAGATATCAGTTGGTGAAAATTCTTTCAATGTTCATTACTGCATATGTAATAATTGAGAAAATATAATATTATATATAATTAATAACTATAAAATTCACATGTCCTTTATATTAACTATACATGTACCGAGTTTGGAAAGTGTTCTAAAAAGTGTTCTGGAATTATCAAATGGATTATCCCATAAAGGAATTTGTTAATTAAAACCATTATATTTAACCGTTTGTAATTTAATTGTTTATTAGTTGTAACACAAGAGCCTTCATTAAATAAAATGTATGTAGTTGTTCAAGGCCTATCAGATTCACAAATTACGTTGTCATAGTCCCACTGACACCGAAGGAAAATTTTGTCGCATCAAAAAATGAGTTAAACGGGGACCCTGCCACAAGATTTTTTTGTTACATATGATGTAGGTTTCTTTTCATTTAAAAAGTCGTTCGAAATATTTGAACACCCAATAGGATACACTGGCCACCAAAAAAATATTTTGTGAAAACCTTTTTAATAAATGCAGCTGAATCTTGCGTATTTCTGGTTGCTGAAACCGAATACAGCATCAGTTTTTTTGTATCACCCACAGTTCTCTCACAATATGCATTTGTACTTAAAAATGCGATGTATGCGATTGTATTAAAAAAAAATTCATTGTGTACATTTTAAGTGTTTACTTTTTGGTATTTCCTTTCTCTCTTCTCTCTGAAGCTTCTTGTGTAGCTTTTTATCCGATGTGATGTATTTTTTTGTTCTCGGCGAAGTGACCAGCACTAATCACCCATCATGCTGACATTCCACCGTCCTTGGTAACGTTTCTCCATCACTTTTATGTCCTTGTGAAACTGCTCCCCCTGCTCGTCACTCACATCACCCAAGTTGTCAGGGAAAAAGTCAAGGTGGTTGAGTAAGAAGTGGACTTTAAGGCTCATTAAGCATCCCAGATTTTTGAACTTGTCTATCATATTAGCTACAATAAGCTCATAGTTTTGGTCTTTAACATTGCCCATAAACTTAGTCACAATTTGCTTAAATGATATCCAAGCCTCCTTTTCCTTTGTAGTCATTTTTGTTTCAAAGTTGGAATTGAACATCATTTCACTAATGTCAAGCTCAACGAAAACCCTTTCTTTTAGTTTAGTTCCTGATAAATGAGGAAACTTTTCACATAAATACTTAAAACATTCACCATCTTTAGGCAAGGCTTTACAAACTGTTTCATTAAACCTAATTTAATGTGAAGAGGTGGTAGAAGAATTTTTTTTTGATTTATTTAAGTTTTATGCAAAATGTTTTTCTTTCCAGGTGTTAAGGTTTTTCTTGCATGCCAATATTTTGTGGACCGGTGTCGATCCCTTGCTCTTTGTTCCAGTCACATATAAAACACAGAAACTTAGTAAAACCCTTTTGTTGGCCTAGGAGCATGCAAGCAACTTTCAAATCTCCACACATCATCCAATCGTGAGCAGGATAGTTAATTTCCTTTAAAATAGTGTCTAAATTTTCGTACGTTTCCTTCATATTGACTGAATGAGCCACAGGCAGTGAATCATAAGTGTTACCATTGTGTAAAAGAACAGCTTTTAAGCTAGTTTTTGATGAGTCTATAAAAAGCCTCCATTCTTCGTTGTTGTACTCAATTCCAAATTCATTCATTAGGCCACCAATATCATGGCAGTGCACCAAATCCTGTTCTTGCTTAAAAAACTTAGTGAACTGTTGATCTCTTGTTCTATATTGATAAATAGATGCTCCAGGTGCCAAAAAATGTTTTTCTTTTAGCCTAGAGGCAAGGAATTCAGCTTTATCTTTAGTCAAACCCAAAGCTCTTACGAAATCATTTAACTCAGCCTGTGTAAACAACTGAGGTTATAAATTTTCTGTAGAACATTGGAACTCATCATCATCCGGTTTACCTTCATCAGATTCACTTTCACTGGACTGATCAAGTAAAACGTCATCAATAGCCTGTGGTGGCTCAGGGACAGGAAGTCCCGGACCATGACCGACTGGCCGAATAGCTGAAGGAAGAATATGATAGACAATTACTTTCTTATTTTTGGAGTTATATCCAGTAACATCAATGCTACAAAAATAACAATCATCTGAATAATTTTTTTGTTCTCTGCATATCATGGGTACTGCAAATCTAAAAGCTGTCTTTCCTTTTTTTGACCATTTTCTAAGGTCTTCAACACAAACATAGCATTCCTTGTGTGGAGCCCAAGGTTTTTCTTGATCACGGAGTTTTATTCCAAAATATACCAAGTACACTTTTTTAACAAACTCTGTAATGTTTATTTGATGTTTTTTAATTACAAATTCACCACATATATAACAAAAACTGTTGGGAAAGTTTTTACAACCACGGTTAGTCATACTTAGAGTACATGGGCAAAAAGCTGAAAAGTGACGTTTGTGTTGACTGAAAAAAAACAAACAGTCGTACCACCACTGCCAACCCAATTTCATTTAGGTTTACTGTATGTTTTAGTAAATTAATTATGTATATCAAGTATATGAAAATGTATATAAAAATATGTAAATAAAGTATATAAAAATGCAAAGATATTAGATAAAAAATGAATTTCTCACATTTCGCATATTGAAATGTGAAAAAATGGTGGGTGTTATGACTTTTTTATTATTATTTTCGGACTCAGCACTCCAAACACATAAGAATCCGGAAAAATCATTAAAAAAAGTTTTTTATCGTTGACCTCTGATATTTACAGTTAATTGAATACTTCTGAAAAGAATATCCTCTTTACCTATGAACAGTCTTTACTGATATTTCAAAGTAAAGACATCCAAATTCTGATTATGTTATGAGCGCAGGTACTTAAAATTACATGTAGCGGGGACAACGTTTTTTACAAAATAATATCTTTTGCGATGTGTTCGGCACTGTCAACTGATCATTTTTTGAAAATTCCCGACGTGTCCTGTTTCAGTAAAATCCACCATCTTCGAGAAAAAAACTTACCAAAGAAGGCTTTTACCAAAAATGTTATATCTAAAGAATAAACATTCTTGTGCTTGTTCAACGGTTCCATAATATAACAAGAACTTACCGACATAAGTGAGGGGCCTACATTCCTGCACATGCTCACAAGACGTTTCATGACGTTCCTAAAATCTTGGATGGTTGGTACAGGCCTTGACGTCTCGTTGACAGCGATGTCATTATAGATGGAACCAGAAACATATGTAACACTAGTTAGACAATTACAAACATACATGTGCCTTGCCCGGGACTCGGACAAAGAAATCCTCGTCCTATAAGCCGCCATAATGCCAACTGGGTTACGGAGGTAGGATTCATTAGCATCAACTTCAGGGTGAGTGAAGAGAATGAGGATATTTGGGTGGCTCTTAACATCGAGATATGGCGAGCCATTGAGGGTGAAGCGAGATGAGTATAGAGCAGCTCCGGATCGAAAGGGTGGGTGGAACTGTATATTCCTGAGAAAACCCGCCTACCAGCGGCATGTTCCGGAACGATTCCTACATGCGACAGCTACGGTTTTAATCAGTTTAATGTTTCGGTAAACCTCTCACTTATAATTATATTTAATCCCTTGTAACAGGTGTATTTCCTGATCGATTGAAGTTTTCGTCAGTAAAACACTTGTTTGATAAGAATAATAAACACAAAGGCTCCAAATATCGTCAATTTATTTAATTTCTACTTTTTCCATATATGTAGAAAATACTATGCATAAATAATTGCCTGAATATTTAGAAACAAGTAATGTCTTAACATATTCTCAATTCGGATTTTGAATGAGTAGATTAATAAAAATTCAGTGAAAGCACTTACTTCATCCTTAAGCAAATTTATGAATAATAAGGATTCGGTGGCTGGTACTCTCTGTGATCTTACAAAAGCCTTTTACAGTGTCAAGCATTAAGTTCTTTTAAATGAATTAAATTTTATATTTTTGTGGTATTTCGGTTGCAGCTTTGAATTGGTTTTCATTGTATTAATCAGTTAGATTTCGACAATATGTTATTTATATTGACAAGATAGACTTAACTTATTTCAAAAAGCGTCTTAGTTCGGATAGTATTCTGCAGGGATCTATCCTACGGACTATATTTTTTGTCATATACTGGATTATTCACCTGAAATTTGCACCACAAATATTTCGGAAATCGAAGGTTCTATCGATGGGCTGATTTTACAAAATTGAAGTTTTAACAAGGGCTCATATTTACAGTGCAGATAAATTTTTTAGTAACTATTAGAATGTGTATTTATTGAACAAAGTTACATTTTTTCAAATGGAGCAACCCTATTTACTTCAAGAAAATAAAACTAGAAAAAATTATAATGTCGATAGAGTTTTTTTTTTTTTTGCACGATGTAGTGCAAGTAGTTTACGAGCTATCGTTCTGAAAATTCAAAATACCTACAGTTGTCTGCTCCATTTAACTGCTCAGTTACTAGGCTGGAATGTTCGTATCTTTACCTTTATGTTTTAGTGTGTGTGGTTTTGTTCTGAATATGCAAGACAACACATTTATGTGATTTTACTGTTCCGTGTATCCGCACTCTCTTAATAAATACGAAATTGAATAAACAAATTATTTGAATTTTGAAGAATAATTACAAAACTCTCCTTCCCATGCTGTGTTCTTAGTGAATACCATCGGCTACAATACAAGCTTCCATTCTGTCATATAATGATTGCTGCACATGTATAATTTCAGCAGAAATTTCAAACAGGCAGCTGTAATACGTTGTGTTATATCTCCTGGTGTAGTCCGTATGTCCTTGTAGTGGTCCTGTCTGATGAACGGGCAGGCCATCGGCCATGTCCCATTCGTCCAAACAAACTGAAACAATCAGAGAAGACAAGCTGTAGTTTGTCTTGCACTATACGCTGGGCAACCATCATTCTTATACCACATAATCCTCCTAGTCTGCAATGCAAGTTCTTCTAACATCTGTGGAAGTTCGTATGTTAGCAGGTTGACATACTTTTGGGAATCCAGTGTTCCTGGTATGAAAAAAGAGCCCATGTGATGATTATTCACTATTAAAAAAAAACACATTTACACTCCATGCACGCTGGCGTTCCACTTGAAGAATCTAGCGGGGATTGTTTACTTACCAACAGTGCTTGTTTCTGAGGTTGACTTGGCCACGATTTGTGAATATTGTTACATCATTAAACAAGACAAAAGACAAATCTGGTGTACCATGTCTTAATGCACATGTACAAAAGTTAACACGATTCTCAAAATCATTTCCATATAGCTGTTGATGGAGAGAGAAATGAAACGGATGGAACTTACGGTGGTGCAGAAGGCGTAGTACACTTCCCTGACTCGTGTCACTCCCTCTTACGTTTTCACGGGAGCTAACTTGCGGATTTACAGCAACAGCAGCTAGAACATTAATTTCACTTTTTTCTCCGTTCAATAGCTTGTTTCTGTTATGTTTTCGAAGTGATACACTTCCAGTTACTCGTAATTGGTTAAAGATGTTCGAAAATAATTGTCGAGATGGTTGACGTCTATTTGGGTATCGTTCAGCGTACACATTACTTGAGCGAAGAGCATTCTTCCTGCATTCGCCATACACTATTAGCATGTCGGCTTTTTCAGCATTAGTAAATACCATCTTCCAGCACGTACTACGTCTATATAGTATGGACTATCACAAAGTCCTGACAAGGAGGTTACAATGCAATCAGCGTAAAGGAAACGGAATCCAAACAAACATTCGAAAATCGTAGCCTAGTAACGATGCAGTTAAAAGGAGCAGACAATTGTCGGTATTTAAAATTGTAATATTACGATTTCACTTAAACTACTTGCACTAGAATCCTGCAAAAATAAAACACAATTGTCATTCTGATTTCCTTTAGTTTTATTTTCTTGGTGTGAATAGGTATTACTCCATATGGAAAATACTTAACTTCGTTCAAGAAATACACCTTCTAAATATTATTAAGATCTCTGTTTGGGCTGCAATTATGAGCCCTCGAACCTCAAATCAGTGAAACCAGCACATCAATAGCACCTTCAATTTCAGAAATATTTGCGGTGCAAGTTTTTGGTGATTCACCAGGTATGTAACCGACTTATCATTAGCCATGCCTAAAAAAACTGAAACAGTCCTTTTCCAGATAATACAAGTACAGTTTTTTTAACGTCATGATAGTGATGTACTGAATCTTACAAAAAACAATAAATTAAGTGTATTTTAATTAATATAACTGGTTTTGTGCAAAACATTTTTAAACAATAAATAAGCAAGCTGATAGTTTATTATATAATATTTAATTTGTAAATGAAGGGAAATCAACTAAATTTATAGGTATAAACATGAACAGTACTGTTATATGTCGCTTGTCTGCATCGCATTCACTTGCCCCGTCCTGTTTGCGAGAGCTAAGGAATGTTTCAGTTCAGAGTTGTTATGTAAGAAGCGAGCGGCCATTGCTAAGGCAGCCGCCATGTGAAACCGCGATAAGACTTCCGTATCTCGTGCGCTCCTGGGCTTCGACGGACTGAATTTCGGCAGTTATCGGAAAGAATGTTCTGGGTCAAAGTCGTTGTCTCTCTGAGCGTGACTCGGGGTGCGGCGAACGTTCTAGATCGGCCCACCGAGATTATTTAAGCTGTGACCTTCTCCGTGACAGCAGTTTTTGAGAGTCAAGTGTTTGGAGGATTGGGCGACCTTAAACGACAAGACGGCGAAGCGACGGGCCAACACAGCGTCGAGTGGTGACGAAAGAGATCAGCGGAAATGCAGTCTGCGGACAGCGAATATCGGTGTAGTGGAGAGAGAGCCTGGCAGGTGGAACTACTATACTGGATGAGTGAGTGTAAGATATTTCAAATAACTGCAACAGACAGACTGAACATGTGTTAACTATGAGTGTGAGTGAAATGATCATAGAAATCAATTAGAGACATTGAGATGGTCTTTAATTAGAACTGAGGTAGACATTAAATACTGCTCCCACTGAGAATAACAAGAGTAATAGTGGAGGTAGAAAATTTAATGTTGTAAATAAAAGCTATGTGAATAAATTGCAAATCTAATTTAGTTCTTCATTTTAATTAAAGTAAGACTGCAATCCCTCACTATCTCGGATACGCTACCCGGGCGTCTTCTTACAACCATCATATAAATATTATTATTCCCAAACTCNAGATGTGTGTATATATGTTTGTATAGATATGTGCATATAAAGATTTTAATATATTTATACACTACGCACTGTTATCTGAACTAAGACGCTTTCTGAAATAACTTAAGTATATCTTATCCATTTAAATAACATAGTGTTGAAATTTATCTGATAAATGCAATGAAAACCAATTCAAAGCCGTAACTGAAATACCATAATAATTTAAAATTTAATTCTTTTAAAAGTACTTGATGCTTCACACTGTCAAAAGCTTTTGTAAGATCACAGAAAGTACCAGCCACTGAATCCTTAATATTCATACATTTTCTTATGGATTAAGTAAGTGCTTATACTGAATTTTTATTGATCTACTCATTNCTGAATCCTTAATATTCATACATTTTCTTATGGATTAAGTAAGTGCTTATACTGAATTTTTATTGATCTACTCATTCGAAATCCGAATTGAGAATTTGTTAAAACGTTACTTGTTTCTAAATATTCAGGTAATTAATTATGCATAATATTTTCTACATATTTGGCAAAAGTAGAAATTAAATAAATTTGACGATATTTGGAGCCTTTGTGATTATTATTCTTATCATACAAGGATTTTGCTAATGAAAACTTCAATCGATCAGGAAATACACCTGTTACAAGTGATTAATAAGAATTATAAGTAATAGGTTTACTTATTAGGAAAACAAACCCGGGGGAAAGCCGTTAAACATTGAAGTTAGTAAAGCAAATTTTTCATAATCTTCAGTTAAAAAATTGTTTGGCAACTGGTTAAGGTGTGAATGGGGAAAGGTGAGGGAATGGCATGTGTTTGATAATTTTTTCAAAGCTATACTTTTACATTTTTAAAAAACTTAAGTGCCTTTAAAACTATTTAAAAGGCATTTGTGAAATATACTATACTTTTACATAATATTTTTCTATATAAAATGGGGGTGCAATGGGAAATTTTCCATATTTCATGGAATGATCCCTATGTTTAATGACGCTGCCAAGAACATACATGCAACAAATAACTTCCGTGTATAATACATGAAGTGTTCGAATATTATTTTGGCAAATCAAGACTTGTTTTAAAGTAGTTTTCAATAATAGGCCATAATGCAGCTTTACGAGAGCCTTTTCTCAACTGCAGTTTTCAAACAGGGCTGCTGGTCAAGCTGGAAGATCGTAGGTGAGATTTGCTTCGAGTCCTTCGCCTAACCCTATCACACTTCCTCTTCCTATCCTCCCCCCTCCCTCTCAATCTCACCCACTTCCTACTACAGCTTCATACTCCACGTAAAATGTAACTAACACTAAATTGGGTTTTGCATTTTTATAATTATTAAGGCACGTGAAATTATTCTTTGCCGATAACATGTCCTTAATTTTTTAGCACTGTATTCTTAATATTTGTGAGTTTTTATTATAATCCAAATCTAGAAAAGTTAATTTTTTAATTGTTTAAAAGAATTACGATTGATTTTATGCATATCCACAAAAAGAAAGGCAGGGTGAAAATCTAATTAAATCTTTGAAATTATAAAGTTATTTGGTGAGACATACTTTATCTTGAATTAAAGTCGAGTGGCTGTTGAAGCTGTGGCACGGCCGGGGGCGACAGTAATATCGGAATCTTCTTATTTATAGTGATTATGCTATGCAGAGACATTTACAGTTATGCAGACTGCTCATTTTTTAAATTCATGTCTTATCTGAAATATTTTATTTATGCCGTTTTTCGCAACGTTTGGCATCAATTTATTTTCAAGATAATGTACACAGAATGAAAAATTACCTAAATTTGAAGCTATTTTTTAAGTTAACTATTAGGTTAACTTTTTATGGTTGTATTACACTGGGCACAGTATTACTAAGATAATGAAACTCAGTTGTAGTACAAGCAATGAAGAATCCTCACTGAAAGTATCTTCACCAACTGACACTTACTCTTCTCACCGTGTCATGTCGCGATCACCGATATTTCAAGGCCTTACAACCTCTTCCAGCTGAACTCGTGGCGTCACAGCGTGCGGGCGAACGGTCTGTGTAGTCAGTGGCCAATATGGCTGATAGCGTGGTAGTTCTCGGCATGTGGTGGGTTGTTTTCTAAAATAACACCATATCGTGAAGTGTGTAGTGCACCAATGTTTACAAGTGTTGTTTGTGTTCCTCGGTGTCAAGGCAATTACTCTGATAGGCCAAAAGTCCACGTATCCAAGTTTCTGGGAAACGAATGAGAGCAAAAATGCTTGGCGAACGAAATTCCGCGGGGGCTCTTAGTGACCACAAAACATTCAAGTGTGCGTAAATATCTATCAGGTTTATAGACTTCCAACAGCTCTTATTACAGAACAACATATTCACAGCAATATGTTTTAATTTGTTTAATGTCAAGTGAATCTCAACCGGGCGAAATTACTCTCGTCTTATGGAAAAAGGAAAATGTGTTATTTTCAATGACGGCTATTTAGGACTACCTAGGGCTTAATTATGGTTTTATGAACTTTACATGCCATTGAATTATTTACAGAATGTTATGTGATTACATATATTTATAAAATATTGGTTTTTGTTTGTTTAACTCAGGGTGTATGCATAGTACCTCTGGTGGGTTAAAAGCCGAAATATTACACTTCAGATTTGAATTGTAACTGATAGGCTAAGTTTCGTGAAGTAATTTGTGAACGGTGACTCTTTTGTTTATTCTTTAATTCTCAGTACCCAATATACATTCAGTACCATTTTGGTACGATTTCTCAGAAGTCAAATTAAGGTACAGAAAAATATTAAATTCAGCGTGTTACACCCACATTTTTATGTTATAAACTCCACAACAATATTTTAAATATAAACCGATGTCTAATAAGTATTATTATTGAGTAATTTTTATTGCCGTTTTGTTCTACAGAACAGAAGCTATGTAAAACGATAAGGTTTATTGGTTTGCAATTGTCCATGTTTTTAATTGTTTTAATTATATCTGATAGGGTATGAATCGACTTAACTTTGTTCTTTTGTTGTGGATTTATATCTGCATACAGTATATTTGTTGAGGTTTGGATTTCGATATTGACCTTAACCATCGCTCCGAAAAAAAAAATAGTAACCAGAGAGAAGGGAAAGTAAATATCTTCATATATTAACATAGAAGAAAACTTTACCTAATGAACGTAAGTTGACAATATGTGACAACACCGTTCGATTGTGTTCAAATAAATCTTCTACCAACGCAACGTCTGCAGAACGGGTACAAAATATTACAACGTTAGGATACGATATTATAATCATATGTGGATAATTACCCCAAACGTCATATAAGAGGATTAAAAAATCGTCATTGATTGATATCACGCCCACCCAATGAGATGTTTGTACTTTCGGAGTTTTAAAAACACCGGGAACATGCTTTTGTGAATAGTTGCTTCGAGGTGAACTTTACTGGCATTACTTATTGTAATACGATTGGCATTGTTGTTAAAAAGTAATTATTGAGACACATACAGAAAGGAAAACAGTCAAAGTATCGCCCAAGCCTCCTTTTCTAATAAAAGTAGGCTAAAAATTTAGTTTTTCTTTTACAAAAAAAACAATACATTTTTTGTAATACATTTTGGTTGATACCTTTTTTAAAACAAGAATTTAATAAAAAATAGTTCAAAGAAAAATAATAAAAAAATAATTTTTGCCATTAGTTTTTTAAAACATAAAGTAAAATCGATTAAATAAAATTTTTGATTACATGCTTTTGAAATTTTTTTTCTTTACATACATGTAAATAATTGTTCAACTAACTTAAAATAAAATAAATGGGACACTTTTCAACATCAATTTCAAATATACTCAATTTACGAATATTAAGTCCTTACCGAATTTATTTACTTAGATTTTTTAAAACCATCAATTATAAGTTGGTTATTTACAACACAAAAAGGAAAATATTACATATAATTATATTTTCTTAACATTATGAGGATTATTTGTGTTGTTTCTTCATCTCTTACGTCCTAAAGAAGTCAGCATATTTTTACGAGATTTTGAAAATACAATGGAGCGGAACCTTTTTTTAATTGCCATAAACATTTATAACAAAATTTCGAAATACGTAAATTTTTTCCTGGGAGATGGTCTCGATTTATTAGAAACTACCAAAAAGATTTAACAGTATTTTAAGATAAAGTGTTTTACTAGTATTTTTAAATATTATTAAATTATTGTAATATTAAATAAAACCATTGTCAGATAAAATTGATTTAAAAATACTCATCATGTATCACTTGATCTATTCTAGTTTTGAAATGTTTTTGCAAATTCTTGAATATGTAGAATATGATAATGATTCTGATTGTTTCGACTATTCNTAACAAAATTTCGAAATACGTAAATTTTTTCCTGGGAGATGGTCTCGATTTATTAGAAACTACCAAAAAGATTTAATAGTATTTTAAGATAAAGTATTTTACTAGTATTTTTAAATATTTCAAAATGATTGTAATATTAAATAAAACCACTGTCAGATAAAATTGATTGAAAAATACTCATCATGTATCACTTGATCTCTTCTAGTTTTGAAATGTTTTTGCAAATTCTTGAATATGTAGAATATGATAATGATTCTGATTGTTTCGACTATTCTAATTAGTTTGATAAAAATATTTAAATAATATTTACGAAAATGATATTAACTTATTTTACAATATAACAAGGAAATAATATTTATTTAAAAAATAATATAATATAATATTTTTAACTCTTAATTTTTTTATAATATCACAAACTCATAATACTTAATCTAATCGAATCAAACCATACATATATTTGAAACAACAATTTTCTTTAATTCTCATGTTTTATTTAATAATCTGTGTTAATAAAAATAATTTTGTTTATTGAATTTTAAATACATGTGAAGTTTTCTTAGCTTTAATTTCTTAGAATAATTTAATTTTAAAATTTTGTAAAAAATACATATTTTGTTTGTTTATCGGTGTTTTAATTTTTTGTGCAGCAAAATGAATATTGATTTTATTAATTAGTGTAATTCTTGTGAATAATCAAATGCCACGTATAAAATTAAATAATGGTCCAAAATTTTTTTTTCACATTTTAAATATAATACTACCCTGTTCAATATATTTTAACTTAGTTGTCATCAAATGCCCAAATTTGCAAACTTAATTCATCTTAATTAAAAATATTTAAACTTTAAGGAAGTAAATTGAACGGTGAAATGTTAATATGAGAAAGTTTGCAAGCAGAAACAATTAGATGTAGTTAAATAATTTACATGATAAAATCAATTCACTCTCTACGCTGTTAATGATGTGTGCACCTCTCCTTTATTATGATTTATTATTTTAGTCACCTAATTGCAAAACTGCATTGATGACATCAAATACATTTTTGAAGATATTTCAGTAAAAATTTAATACGCAGCATAGTAGATTGGTTTTATCTGGTTCTATAATCTCGATTAATAACACAAGCAACATATGCACAGGGCACTCGAAAGTGGTGCAGTTACGTTGTGCCACGTACCAAAAGCAAATCCATCAAAGGAATCATATTGCATTTAGGTGCAAAAATGTTGTTTTTACTATTTGAGAAGTACAGTTTTGTATATCTGAAATACTTGGTAATGCATGTTCAAAAGTTACATACTAGGTTGCATAAGCTAAAACTATACTTGTGAGTGGGAAATTACACACCTCAAGAAGAGTTTTGCACCACCGGCATGTCTCGAGTAACCAGGTTCCTCACGGCCCAACAGAAAGTATGTGATGTAAATAACATCATTTGTACGGAATACGACGCAAGACTTCATGCCTGTCTCAAGTTACCAGGTTTCTCACTGCTCAAGAGAAAGTATGGGATGTAAATAACATCATTTGTACGGAATACGACGCAAGACTTCACGGATGTCTCAAGTTACCAGGTTTCTCACGGCTCAAGAGAAAGTATGGGATGCAAATAACACAATTTGTAAGGAATACGACGCAAAACTTCATGGCTGTCTCAAGTTATCAGGAATCGTTTGACTTTTGGTTTTGACTTCGAACACACAGAAAAATTATGTATTCTTGTAAAATATTGTACAATCTGCATAATATTATTATTTGCAAAAATAACGTGTTTCTAAATAATTCTATTTAGTAAAAGTTAAAACCATTGTATAGTAGAATATTAATACAAAATATGCAACGGAACTTTAATGCAGTATACCTACTTGTAACCAACAAATACCAGGAAACCAATTTATTTTATTTTATTGTATTCAAATGTTTCATGTTTAATATAGCTTAATGATTTTTATTTATTAATTCATACGGATTGATTAACTGTTTGATATTAAAACAGTTCAGCTGATTTGGTAGCAGAAGGAAACAGCTCTGTATATACGTTTTTTATAAAAATAAAAATGAAATACAGTGCAAATAAATTAAAACTACTTGTTATTTTTAAATATCAAGCTGTAGTGTTTATTTATTTAAGCTAATATGATCGTTTCGTCATTTTTCAACAATCCCGTTTGTTTGGGTTGCGCGTGTGAGGCACTTAAAAAAAAAAAACGTTACTTATATCAATGGTAAACAAAGATGAGCACCTGCTGCCGGTCTTGGCCGTCGCTACTTCGCATGCGCGTGTGGGAACGGCCCACTATCAAGGGCCCTTCCTAGTTGTCATATGGACCCCGTTGTAAGAACGTGTGCCTATTGTAATTTTTTAAAAGCTATGGAATATTTCGATGCAAATCTCTTTTCAGGGCAGAAATTACCATCGTTGTTTTGTTGCCCACGCATAAATGTGGTTATTGAAACATAAATGTTGTCGTTGAAAAGTGGCAAAGTCAGCAAAAATCGCTGCAAGTAGAGCTGTGCTTTCGATATTTATTCTCCTTTAAAACAGTAATTTAAACCATAGGGACAATGCTGTATCTTTTCGGAACGTTATTATGTATTTAAAGCCTATAGTCATTGCTTAAAATTATAAGGAAACAAGCTTGTTTGTGCTATTTTCCATCGCCGCCGTCGCAGTACTTCCGGATGTCACCTTGAGGAGTTTAATATTTTTTACTAGGGATTCCCCTTGACCTGCTATCCTTGGTTAGTCTAATCTTCAATACCACTCATTCAACTATTATTATAGATGATTTTTAATTGCAAAAACACACATGCGCCCACTATACTAGATCAGTTTCTATGTAACTTTGATGTTGGGATATTATGTTGAAAAATGACGTGTCAAGACGTCCATGTTAAGTAAAGATGGCCGCCTACAAACGCATGCGCAGAAAACCCGGCCTTCGTTGTCCCTAGACTCTTAGAAACAAATTAGCCAGCAACAAGCCTTGCAACAGGAAACAAACTTAGAATTTAGATTATTGAATTCGGTGTCGTATTTTGTCGGCTTGCACGCATGCATGTCCACTGTATTTTGTTCTATTTTTTCTTGTCATTCCTACTACGTTCTTTAATTAATTGCATTTTATTGAATATTATTTATTGTTGTCGTATCATGCTGTTTTGTTATCAGCCATGAATAATAACCAACTACTCGAGCCCGCACGCCCTTCGTGGTGGTACCAAGTTAAGGTTTTTTATTTATTTTTTATTATCCCCCGAAACAATTACTGCTTGAAAAGTTATTTCGTTTTGCCGCAGAATTAAGCATGAAATTGCTCGCCTGATTGCATCACAGTTTCCATGCATAATTCAGCTCATAAAATTCTGCATGAAATTAAGCGTCGTGCACTACAGAAAGACGTAAGAAACACACTGCGTCAAAACTACAGTACGTAGATATATTATTGCTGCTGACGCACTACCGTTAACTACCTGGAAAAAAAAAGTTTGTGCTTTTGACTCTCCTTGTGTATAGTTTCTTGAAAACCCGGGAGTATAAAGAGAGGAAGAGAGGATAACATATAAAGCGGAAAGGAGAATACTTACATGAAAAACTGGAATCAAACCTGCACCTGGACGCCAGGTGTCAGTTTAAAATAGAAATTGCCGGGAGCGCACATTCCTATTTATTCGTTAACATTACAGTCTCGTACTTAAAAGTAACGCTCCCCGCGTCCATGCATTTTTGGCCGTCAGAACACAAGCGCTAGCGAAGCCTGCCGGCGGTCAACACCAATAAATATTAAGGGTGGCGGACGTGTCCAAATAAAGGATCCCGCGCCTCACAGCTGCAAAGACGGGCCACCCAAGTTTTCTGCACGTGCAGACGGCATCCGGAGGCAACGGAAGCCACCAGGGC
>NQII01002930.1:0-13070 GCA_002778355.1 Clitarchus hookeri | reverse complement strand
TTCGTGGTGGTACCAAGTTAAGGTTTTTTATTTATTTTTTATTATCCCCCGAAACAATTACTGCTTGAAAAGTTATTTCGTTTTGCCGCAGAATTAAGCATGAAATTGCTCGCCTGATTGCATCACAGTTTCCATGCATAATTCAGCTCATAAAATTCTGCATGAAATTAAGCGTCGTGCACTACAGAAAGACGTAAGGAACACACTGCGTCAAAACTACAGTACGTAGATATATTATTGCTGCTGACGCACTACCGTTAACTACCTGGAAAAAAAAGTTTGTGCTTTTGACTTTCCTTGTGTATAGTTTCTTGAAAACCCGGGAGTATAAAGAGAGGAAGAGAGGATAACATATAAAGCGGAAAGGAGAATACTTACATGAAAAACTGGAATCAAACCTGCACCTGGACGCCAGGTGTCAGTTTAAAATAAAAATAGCCGGGAGCGCACATTCCTATTTATTCGTTAACATTACAGTCTCGTACTTNCGCACATTCCTATTTATTCGTTAACATTACAGTCTCGTACTTAAAAGTACAAGTTTTTTTTCGCACTCCCTAGTGAAATTTTACAAAATTATAGTAAACGTTTTCTTTCGTTTTACTATTGTGTCGCAGATATAGCATGCATTTTCTAGTATCACGGAAAGGATCATCAAGATAACCGCCGACTTCGGAACGTTTGTCTTACGGTATTTTCTTTGCGACCTTAAATTCACTGTACAAAAATAAATTTAAATTTAAACATACAAAATGTTAGTCATTTTAAATTTTGTTTGTGTCATTTCTAAAAACAACTACAGTGCATCTAATTTTACACAAATGTTCTTAATAATCCAGAGTGTACTACAAGTCTTCGGTGAAAATACATGATGGTATGTCTTAATGAACATAGTGTTGGTGTTAATCTACACATTTTGAAGTACGTGTAAAAACACACCTACTCCCTGTGTTAAAACCTTAAATTGTGTATTTTTACTGCTACATGGTCGTTGTATGAACACTGAATGTCAGTGTAGTTTTACAACAAACGTGTGTGTAAACTGACACTACATTCTGGAATATCTGTGAGCGTATATTTACACATACAAATTTTCGGTAATTTTGCATTGTAATGTGCAATTTGCTAAAACGAGTACAGTATTTTTAATTTTAGACTAATGTTCCTGTGAATTATTCGATCTAGTGGTAGTGAGTAGAACTACCTCGAACTCTTTTTATGTGTTCAAAAGGAATACTTAACTCCCACTGATGGGATATTGTGAATTTTGCATATACCTACGTATTTTATATCTGAATTCAATTGTTATCCATATATGTAGAAAAAGCCTTTGACCGTGTTTTCCACGCAGGTTTACTGCATAAACATTACTCCACCAACTTCCCCGACTGCTATGTCAAACTGTTGCATTCCTACCATGAAAGNCCAACTTCCCCGACTGCTATGTCAAACTGTTGCATTCCTACCATGAAAGACGAGAGTTTGCTGTCACTGTAGAAGGAGTTACATCTGAACGCAAGATTATAAGAGCTGGTGTTCCCTATGGAAGCATACTGGGCTCTGTCCTTTTTAATATATACGCACATGATATCTCGCACCCTGCATCATGGACTGCCCAACTCGACGTCTATGCCGACGACACAGTGCTTTACAATCTATCCAAGAAATTGGATATGACTTGCCCAAGACCACCTAAATGAACTTGAAACATACTTTCGCAAGTGGGGAATCAAAATTAATCTGGGGAAGTGTAAGGCCATAATTTTCACGCGCAAGCACCTACCCTAGGCCCTCTTATCTATCACTCTTTTCCAAGAGTGATAGATACAAACCCGAAGTGAAATACCTTGGAGTAATCATGGATAGAGGGCTGACATGGTAACGACATGTCACTGTCAAGCGCCAGCAGGCACTGACAAGGCTGGCGGCCCTCTATACAGTATTTAAGTATATAGGTGGCCTCGCAGTAAACAATGGTGTTATTGTATACAAATCTCTTATCGCCCCATCATACTGTATGCGGCGCCAGCCTGGGCCTACTGCGCTAAATCCGATATGGCCAAGCGACAGAGAGTAAAGAACAAATGCCTCAAAATAGCTGCCCATGTACCAAGATAGATACCTACACTAGAGTTGCATCGGGAATTTCAACAGCCAATGCCGATGGAAGTTACTAGGGACATGGCAGAGAAATTTTATGCCACTACCACTGAATCCACCAATCCCTTAATCAGCGCACTAGGGGACTATGACCCCGACCAAACACAGCGGTACAAGCGGCCTAAATGGCTACTAGTGCATAGACCGCCATAGTAATTTAAGAGTCACACAATTCCACGCCGAACACCAGTTACGCCTGCGTACACTAACACACACGTGGCCCACATCACCGCTCTACAGTACATCCCAGTACAACATATATTATGTATACACACTGCACAGTCACACGACACTTTGCGAAGCACTATGTGCCCACAGTCTAATGCCGTATACATATCGCTCGGTGGAGGGAGACTGTGGTGTCACATGGCATATCTCCTCAAGACACTGGGACTTTCCCTCAAGCCTTCAAGATGTACACCACCTAGGAGCTGAAGAAGACACTTCAAGGTGAACAAGCCTCATGTCCTCGCGCAACACATGAGTCACGCTTCGTCGTGTGGTTTATGGTGGTGGCGGGGGGTTGTGGTGGACTATGTATGGCCCGGCCCCATGCAGCGCCTATAGGCGCTGATAGTGTGCTCTCTGGTGCACCGCTAAGCACCTGCGTCCGAGGCAGGCTGTCCACCTAGGGAGTATCCACTACCTCCTCCTTTCTCTTCCCCTTTTGTGTTTCAGGTGTTGACTGGCGGAATGGGAGGGGGCATGCCCAATTGCGCATTCCCCCTCCACTAAGGGGACTGGTATCTCCCACCTCCTTTGTTACAATAATACTCGTGATAAAAAGAAAGAAAAACAGCCCTCCCGACCAACCTTTCTCTTCTAGTGCTTCAAACACCGTTCAATAAAGATTATCCTATCCAATCCTCTGTTCTAGTAGGAATCTATTTGTACTTCATAAATTGCACCCAACTTTTCAATCCTTTTCTGTCAAGAAGTTTTTACGGTGCCTATGCCGGTTTTTCCCCCTCCGTCTATAGATCATCTAGGTTAGCATGTGAGGTAAACATGACCCCAATTGCGGCCATGTTTTGCCCAATACCAGTAAAGCTGCGAGCATGTGCCCTTGGTAGTTGGAATCTTCCCAGCATGCCTAGGCGTATGGGGCTCAGCTCTGAGACGCACTGAAGTCTCATCCCTACCTAGGACCCCCGACCCTCCCTCTAGAATAAGGTAGGTTAGAAAAAAATTCTATCCATATTTTGGAAATAACTTTTTTATAACTCTGTCAAACTACCGAGTTACAAAACTGAGTAAAATAAAGTGAAAATTATACAAATACACATACAAAGAATGTGAATTTACATTACGCAGTTGTAAAAGAACATATACTGACGGTAAAACTGCTTAGTAAAACAGTAATAAATGTACAGTAATTGTGTAGTTTCAATTACAGTGAATCTGTGATTTCGGTTTTTTGTAAGTGAAAAAAAAAACACATTCACAGCGGTGAAATTGCACTGCGATGTCTGTGTAAATTTACTTGCCGTAAAGAAATATAAGAATTTTTCACTTTATTTTCTGCTACATAGTAATTGTAGTTTTACACCATTTTATGTCAAATTAGCAGTAGAGCGTGCATGTTATTTTACTAATTTGTAGAATACATTTACTTGGATGTAGAGTAAAATTACATAGATATATGTAGTAGTAATATCACACCGACATTAGTGGAGACTGCTGTCACATACATTCAGCGTAAAATTACACAATTTTTTTTACACTACGTCAAAGCTGATCTGACCCGTAAGAAGCGTGTCTCAGTAGAGAAATGCCCACTTTATTTTAATGTCATGGACTACCCTTTCATTGAGTCATTTCCATTCTCTGTGTTGAATTAAATTTATTTTTCTTGGTTTCTGCGGGCTCCCAGTTTCCTGTTGTTTTCAATATTCGGATATAAATGTGCAAACTAGCTATTATATATTTGATTTGGCAAAGGTTACGCAGGTTGGTAAACATAAAATCAATGAAGCATCATTTGCCGCCAGCACGTACGCATATTTATTTGGATTGTGAGGCCTTATTTCGACCACTTCAGCGTGAAGTGTTAGCTGACAGTCTGCAACCAGTATCATTTCCTCTTCCAAATCTGTGTATTGGGATCAAACTTTCCTTTGTTGCTTGTTAGAGTGACGTATCAAACACTAACACGCTCCATGATAACATCGTGCCAATTTTAAATCAATTTGAGAACAGGAAATTTGTATTTTATTTTGTCAGATAACTGTTATGTTTTATCTACCACTGGCAACAAAATGCCTGCAGATTTTGTGTGACTTTTACACCCCAGTTGATTTATATAACAAAAAATGACAAGTCCTACATAAAAGTTCATTCTTTAGGTAGCTTGATCCAAGACAGTGAGCTCATATTTTAGGCACACGCGCATTTGACCTATGTCTGTGCCAAGAAAATGTCTCGTAGCCATAAATACAAAATTCATAACGAAATAAGGAGCATGCGAACACATTCGTAACACCAGAATCGAACCGTCTCTTTCAGTTATTTGGCCAAGAGTGAACAGGTAGTTGAAGAACGGTCGCACTCGTATATGTTAAGATATACACGCTGGCATACGTGCAGTTTCATTTTGGATATTGGTCCTGTGCCCCAGTTAAAAGTCACTACGGTGTTTGGCTGGGCCAGTCAGAAATTTTCCTCGGTACTCGGCACTGAACGCCTGTGATTCGCTGACAGGCATCTGACACACGTAGCGATTTAAACCGTACAATCAAAAAAGTGTATCTGTTTGTGACTGATGGACACTTCACTGGAAGGAATTTGATTTATCTTGGCAGCACCAAGATTTAAACACGGTNTATCTGTTTGTGACTGATGGACACTTCACTGGAAGGAATTTGATTTATCTTGGCAGCACCAAGATTTAAACACGGTACAGGTTTCTGCACATGACATCACATACCTCTGGCTGAGAGGCGACAACTGTATAGTATACCAAGGTATGTTACTGAAACTGGCCTGTCTGACCACATCCCTTCATCACCCACGTCCAGGGTTACACCAATCTTTTATGTACCTAGGCCCGTCCATATGCTTGAAAATTTGAAGTTTTAATAGGGACAGAGGTATATAAACTTTTCCTGCCATTGCATAATAAACATAATTTTCTGGTACATCCCAGTTATGAAAAATATTCTAGAGACAACCAAATAGAGCAATAAGGATAATTAAAACCGAGGTTGACACAATTTTGTTTATAAATTTAAGATGCAGTTTAGTGCTGTTTTATTTCTTGAAACTTCATGGGAGGGATTCTACCCTCAAACCTTTCCCCTCTCTCTCGCGTACATACGGTTTTCCCTGTACTTTAAGTGTTTAGAAATGAAACTTATTTGGGAATCTTTTAGCGAAAATAGGGTGTGCTCACTGAATCCATATATGAAAGAAGCAACAAAGCGTTTATCATTCCCGTAGCGGCAATACAGTGGTAAGAATGGCTATAAGCTAGCTGGAGTCGAGCTAGGACTTACTTTTGACTCCGTAAAGACGACTAAGGAAGCGGCATAAACTACAAACTCTTTTAATCAAATTAGTTCTTAGAGAGGCAGCTGTTGAAAATCTGTGTTCCATGAAGGAGCGCGAAGCGGCCTCCACCATGCAGAATCTACCATACATAAAATATACATTTTATCTGTTTTCATTCGTCTTAGACAAATCAAGTTAACTTTCTTTTCCGCCTTATGAACCGTTTGGCTAGATTTGTTCTTTGTTAGCTGAGCTCTTTTGAAAGCATGCTTGGTTTATTTCTTCTGTGAATTTTGTATCTTTTTCCCACATGAACGAAGCCACAGACCGAACAACTTGTGTCCGTGTGTTAATAAAAACATGTTCTGAAACCATACAGACCTAAATAAGTTGCTGTCCTGTCATGCCAATTGAATATAGTCACGCACAAAATCGTGTTATTTGTGTTGTGAGTTCCAGGTAGTTGATGTAGGACACTTGTAGGGTAAACAAAACATAACCAAATTACTTTTACTTAACGGTGAATTACGGCCAACGAACCAGCGCATATCAAATACAGAGGATAAACATATCTCAACTGTATTTGCCCTTGATAAACCATTTTTCGAAGATCCACAAGGACTTTGTTCCTTTTTGGAAAACTATTTGCAATGGTAAAAAATTTAAATAAGGAGTAAAACAGTAAATAAAAAAAATTGTATAATAGTTATTGAAAGAAAATTCAGAATGTGGGAAAAAATTTTAGATTGCGTAGCTCGAAACTAGGTCATGTAAGAATTGGTTATTTTTTGCATTACTTCGTGATAAGTAGAACGCGCCCTTAAGGAACCTCGAGTGCTATGCATTTAGCCCACTTTGAGGTATTATACAACTTTATTAATAAATTTATACGAAAATTCGTTAAAACGGTGGGTTAGGGAAATAAAACGCTCCTAAAGTTTTCGTCATTAAGTATACTGTCTTAGATATTTATTTACTTAACTTCTGTGATACTTGCAATTACTTAGAGTTTCTGCTCCTTATATATATATATAATATGTTATGCATAACATACATATTACAGTGAGAACTGTAAATATGACCCTTAGGAAAGAGATATAGGCCTTGTATGCTTTCCGATATTTTTTTGTTTCATGAACCAGCAACCTTACGGTGTTGGTGTCATTAAGTTTACGTCATGTAAATAACAAAAATTATTCAGGAGGGATTAGCTTTCAAAATGGTGAGTGGAAGATTTTATGTATTAACGATTGAAATGTTTGTCTCATTTGCTGCTAAAGTATCAAGTTTTGTTTGAATCGATGTATTGAATCCTGGTATATCCCATATCCCTTTAAGAGTCTAGTAAGGACACTATTTTAAAAATAAAAGGTACTAAAAATTTTACAAAATCGTAAATTATTATGTNGATTTATCTTGGCAGCACCAAGATTTAAACACGGTACAGGTTTCTGCACATGACATCACATACCTCTGGCTGAGAGACGACAACTGTATATTATACCAAGGTATGTTACTGAAACTGGCCTGTCCGACCACAACCCTTGATCACCCACGTCCAGGGTTACACCAAATTTTTATGTATCTAGGCCCGTCCATATGCTTGAAAATTTGAAGTTTTAGTAGGGACAGAGGTATATAAACTT
Source organism: Clitarchus hookeri (assembly GCA_002778355.1). Lineage (NCBI taxonomy): Eukaryota > Metazoa > Arthropoda > Insecta > Phasmatodea > Phasmatidae > Clitarchus > Clitarchus hookeri. Next base: position 5,775 of record NQII01002930.1, on the reverse strand, counting down.
TTCCTGTCATTTCATGATAAACATAATTTTCTGGTACATCCCAGTTATGAAAAATATTCTAGAGACAACCAAATAGAGTAATAAGGATAATTAAAACCGAGGTTGACACAATTTTGTTTATAAATTTAAGATGCAGTTTAGTGCTGTTTTATTTCTTGAAACTTCATGGGAGGGATTCTACCCTCAAACCTTTCCCCTCTCTCTCGCGTGCATACGGTTTTCCCTGTACTTTAAGTGTTTAGAAATGAAACTTATTTGGGAATCTTTTAGCGAAAATAGGGTGTGCTCACTGACTCCATATATGAAAGTAGCAACAAAGCGTTTATCATTCCCGTAGCGGCAATACAGTGGTAAGAATGGCTATAAGTTAGCTGGAGTCGAGCTAGGACTTACTTTTGACTCCGTAAAGACGACTAAGGAAGCGGCATAATCTACAAACTCTTTTAATCAAATTAGTTCTTAGAGAGACAGCTGTTGAAAATCTGTGTTGCATGAAGGAGCGCGAAGCGGTCTCCACCATGCAGAATCTACCATATATAAAATATACATTTTGTCTGTTTTCATTCGTCTTAGACAAATTAAGTTAACTTTCTTTTCCGCCTTATGAACCGTTTGGCTAGTTTGTTCTTTGTTAGCTGAGCTTTTTTGAAAGCCTACTTGGTTTATTTCTTCTGTGAATTTTGTATCTTTTTCCCACATGAACGAAGCCACGAACCGAACAACTGGTGTCCGTGTGTTAATAAAAACATGTTCTGAAACCATACAGACCTAAATAAGTTGCTGTCCTGTCATGCCAATTGAATATAGTCACGCACAAAATCGTGTTATTTGTGTTGTGAGTTCCACGTAGTTGATGTAGGACACTTGTAGGGTAAACAAAACATAACCAACTTACTTTTACTTAACGGTGAATTACGGCCAACGAACCAGCGCATATCAAATACAGAGGATAAACATATCTCAACTGTATTTGCCCTTGATAAACCATTTTTCGAAGATCCACAAGGACTTTGTTCCTTTTCGGAAAACTATTTGCAATAGTAAAAAAATTAAATAAGGAGTAAAACAGTAAATAAAAAAAATTGTATAATAGTTATTGAAAGAAAATTCAGAATGTGGGAAAAAATTTTAGATTGCGTAGCTCGAAACTAGGTCATGTAAGAATTGGTTATTTTTTGCATTACTTCGTGATAAGTAGAACGCGCCCTTAAGGAACCTCGAGTGCTATGCATTTAGCCCACTTTGAGGTATTATACAACTTTATTAATAAATTTATACGAAAATTCGTTAAAACGGTGGGTTAGGGAAATAAAACGCTCCTAAAGTTTTCGTCATTAAGTATACTGTCTTAGATATTTATTTACTTAACTTCTGTGATACTTGCAATTACTTAGAGTTTCTGCTCCTTATATATATATATAATATGTTATGCATAACATACATATTACAGTGAGAACTGTAAATATGACCCTTAGGAAAGAGATATAGGCCTTGTATGCTTTCCGATATTTTTTTGTTTCATGAACCAGCAACCTTACGGTGTTGGTGTCATTAAGTTTACGTCATGTAAATAACAAAAATTATTCAGGAGGGATTAGCTTTCAAAATGGTGAGTGGAAGATTTTATGTATTAACGATTGAAATGTTTGTCTCATTTGCTGCTAGAGTATCAAGTTTTGTTTGAATCGATGTATTGAATCCTGGTATATCCCATATCCTTTTAAGAGTCTAGTAAGGACACTATTTTAAAAATAAAAGGTACTAAAAATTTTACAAAATCGTAAATTATTATGTTTCTTTTTAGCATTTCATGCAGGCCCAAACAAAAATTTGTGTATATTATGCAGATATAATATATACTCGTATTATTATACAGATATATATATATATATTATGTTATAGAGAGAGTCTTTGATACTTCCAGCACACAATCTCCCAAGATGGAAGAGGAGAGATGCGGTTATAAATGTATTTGTTGCTTACAGTGAGAAACTATCAGTACAACCAAGCTTTAACGTATTGTATGCAGATTATACTCGAATAAGTGTCATTACCAACGCAGTTGCTCGAGGTTGAACCCACCGCCTCCTGAATCTATGTTCGCTACCAAATGACCAGAAATGTTCACTTCAAAATCGCGGCTCTATTCCAGCTAGCATAACACTTCACAGAAGTATTTTATGCCGACGACATGTACATTTCTCGTTCTTTGTTAATCTAATGAAGACATATGCTCACAAATGTTACTACCAGTAACATTAAATCTTTTAAATTCAAACTTTTTGTATTAAAATCAATTACTGATAGAATGGCATATTCAATTGGTAGCGTTGTCCTCTGCCATTTTTATAGACAATAACAACGGAAATAATACTTCAATACAGTAAATTTTGGTATTTTTAAAGATATGTCAGCTAATTTGTTGTGCAAATGGTGCAACGGAGCACAACAAGCATTACAGATTTTCTGTTAACATTCCGCACGATATTTTACAAAAACATAGGTTTCTAAAGTAGTTTGATAAAAAAAAACCTTACATCTAAAGCCAATTAAATGATTAAGGAAAAAAGCTTTTTTATTTATAATTTAGTCAGTGCATTGAGTGTCTGTCTTAAATTTCTTCGAAACGAAAGTCAATAAAATCATATTCCTGCCTTTTAGTATGTGTTAAGTTGAGTTTTTTGTTGACTGTCTATGATTGAATAGTTTTCAATGAAATCTCATATTTAAGAGTTAGATGAAATGAACTTATTTTTGACGAAATCTTTTCACAAATACTAACACTTCTTTGGTGCAAAAAATCTAATTGGCAATAATCTGGAAAATGTGCACTATTGGGAATAACAATAGCACACAAATTCTAAGTTTGTATGACTGGAAAATTGCAGGAAATATTTTTGATGGTTGACACTATCTTAACTATTTTGCCAGAATTTCCTTAAGTACAAGTGTTTTCTTCAAGAGCCACCAAGATCCACCAAGATCCACTTCGTTTATCCGGACTGAATGGAACAGAACGCATTTAGAATCATCAAAAATTCGATTAACCTGAAAATTAAGAAGAGAAAGTAAAATAAACTATTGTCGCACAAATAACACTGTACACGTAATAAACTTCCATTTATTTACACAACCACACCTTAATTATATATATAATCGCCTTAAATACTGTGTTATATGTCGTCACACTATATTAACAGGAACTTGAATAGTAAACTTAAAAGTTTATTTCCTTTAAAAATGTTCTTTGTACTCGACGAGTTTTCATGTGAATGACACTTTTGGAATACGTTATTACACTACATGTGCAATGTAATCGTTCAACGTCATGAATTATATGGAAATTATTATATTAGTTAAACCACTACNAAAAAAAAAAAAAAAAAATTCACCATATTTTAAATGCGCTTTGTCCTGCGTTATCAGTTCACGTAAAACCAAACTTGTGAGTTTTAATTTTAAGCACATGACTATTTAATAGTTAAGAATTGGCCATGTCACAGAAAAACCTAACCGCTACCTTCTAAATGCACATCCATTAACCGCATCGGTCGTAGCACCACCATGTTTTTCACATTGATTTTTCCAGCAATGCTTTGGTTAGTTTCTCGCTAATTTAATTATTTTGCAAGTTATAATAAATCAGAATAAACACAAGCTAAAATAGTCACCCCTGACTGTGTGAAATATAAATACGAAAAATCGTGAGTAGTGACTAACTACGACAACATTAACCATAATTTTAATTTAAGACCATGTTTAAACTTTTTTTCTGAACTAAGTCTTGCTAGTTTAATGAACATTGTTAAAGTACAGTGTTAAAGTATGTGGTAATCAGTTAAGTATTCTGTGCCAAATTCATGAAGTTAGCGTGAAGGACGATCACGCAAGTGTTTCGTTACCACGAGCTCGGTAGATGATGTGCACAACGAAGCAAGCTATCTTCAGTAGAGTACAAGTTGATTTATTAAAACAATACAATTTTGCAATTTAATATTTAGTGTAACTGTCAACCTGGATAAACCGGAAACGCATATTAATGCGGGCTGTATAAGCGAGGTTCTGCCGTACTTGAATACACAAGTGTCGGCGAATGTAAACTGAATAGCTATATCAGTAATTTCTTATTGATGCAAGGTTATGTTGTTATCTATCACAAACCGGGGGGAGGGGGAGGAGGAAAGTAAATATACATTGATTACACCAATAAGGAACCGTAGAGGTGTACAGGTCGGACCACTCGCTCCCACTACGGTGCATGAGGTAGATTCTAGACGGGTTCGCTAATGGAAAACGTGACGGACGTTGCCGTTGGCTGGTGGGTTTTTTGGGGTACTCCAGTTTCTCATTCCTTCGCTGCTCCAAATTCACGTCGCTTCGTCGCCTTTGATTCTAAAGATCTCAGCTGTTAGGCACATGCCAGATCTCTCACATCCTCACATACACAATTTAAAAAAAAAATACTTAAAAAGTTTGTAGAACTGATTGATGCAGGTAAAACCCTCGCCGTTTAAAGGCCTCAGCACCTTTTGCAAGCAAATACAGAAGCAGAAACTTATACAAAAAGCTTGAGTTTACTGCCGGCCAACCTTGGTACACATGCCTATCCGAGCGAAAACTCGGCCTTCAATGTTTTCCCTTTTGTTGGAGAGATTTATTCTGTTTCATACCACAGTTTTTACAGCAGATTTTTTCACCTAGCAATGTATTTATCGTGTAATAGGGAAACTAGTTCTACGTTTGTTTCCGTGCTTGAATATCTTAACTGGACAAATAATTGGGAAGCATGTCAGTTTTTAAACGATCACAGTGATTCAGAAACATAATAATAATAATACATTTTATTATTTTATTTAAGCCTTCAAAGATGCCTTTTTTTACATGCTCTGATGCAGTTAACATGCTTATGAGGACTATTTTTAGCTGGACGAATATTAGGCAATTCTGTCAAAAAAGCAGTTTAATATTTCTGTTGCAATCGTTCCTTAATCAAGCGCATTCCTTTANCGTAGTGGCCTGGGCGCTCGCCTTCCCCCTTGCCCCTTGGGCGATCCGGGCTCGATCCCCGGCGGCTTCACTCTCAGATCCCCGCATGAGGGAATCGCGCTGGAAGATGCCGCTTGCCGGTGGGTTTTCTCGGGTTGTTCCCGTTTCCCCATCCTTGCATTATAGCGCCTCTCATTCTAGGGCCTCACTTCATGCCATGTCCGTGGATGACGGTCACATACGGGTCTCAGCTTCAAAGCCCGTCATTAGGAGAGTGCCCCTCTAGCCCTGGGTGCACTCACCACACGAAATTTATTTATTTACAACTTTTTAAGGTTGCGAAAATTGTTTTGTGTCATTGTTTTTCTCAGTTTTACTTCAAAGAACGTATAGAATGCAACGCACGTGTTTTGTATTTATTTATCGCACACACACACACTGAAGTCAAGCCGTTATAACATTAAAAACCCAAAAGAAGGACGAAACCTACTTTGTGCTTCGTAATTTCTGTTTAACACCCAGCGTTTTGTCTTATTTCATACGATTAATTTTTCACCCCATTTCCAGTTTTATATATGTGATTTAATTGACGATCGAATTACAGATATGAAGGGAGGTCAACTGATAAAAAAAATGAATAAAATATGTTACCTGCATGTTAAGTAAAGGCTATTCACGATAAGGGCACTTTTTAAATCAATATCAGAAAACAATTTTAAGGCTCCTACTTGTATATATTTTAACGGTAAAGTTGGGAACGATGGAGGGAAAGTATTTCCATATTTTAAC
>NQII01002929.1:296235-309173 GCA_002778355.1 Clitarchus hookeri | reverse complement strand
ATTATGTGAACACCCGTATAAAGTGTATGTTAATTAGTAAATTGGACCTAGAGACAACAGTGTCGACGTATTTGTACGCCCTATCACTGAGGGCTAGCATCAAGTGCTGGCGCCTCACGCCGCAGAGCAGAATCAATACCTACTTCCAAACTCCAGCATTTGGCAGGTATCAAATAGTTTATTCAAGTGATCCGGAGTATTTCTTTATAAAACCAACAAATTGTTATAGTAGAGTTACCGAAATCAAGTAACACTTATTGACAATGAAAAGTGTAATGTCAATTAAAATAATCGTGCGTAATAAATGTTCGATTATGTTGCTCTACAATATAAAGAATACTATATGCATATTTTGTGTAGGATTACCTGCAAAAGCTGCACAAATTTGACATTCAACACTAAAATTTGACGTTCAACACTAACAACCTCTTGATCGGCTTCATTTACTGCAGCGTTGACAGTGTAGATTTTGGAATGTATTTTGTGTTCAGGGCAGATTTTACCAAAAACGTAGCACACATTGCCATCTCTTCGCAATTTCACATAACCTATCACTGCATCCCCATAGCTTTCCTTGGCTGATCTGTAAAAGAATTTCCACCTAATGTAATAAAACAAGTATAACCAAANTAGTTAGCTTTCATAAGCCTAACAATTTAAGTTAAATAGCAACTTAACTTTTACTTTCAAAACACAAAAAACATTTGTTTAACAACGTTTATCGAGGATGAAGTTACTTTCGTACTCTGGACTTGTCCCTCTCCTTTTATTTTCCTATGTTACTAAAGTTGGGCGTTACAAAAATACACTAAATAGGCCTACACGTTTTACACAAGTGGGCAAAATTAAGCAAATTTTTAGGCCCTGCTAAATTTTTTCCTTTCAGCCAATTTATATTTTCGTGCCTCTTATTCAGATAAACGTTGCCATGTGACTAATAAACACAGTTCATAAGCATACATTTCACCACTCTCAAAAGTTGTGTCTAAGGCTGCAATAACATATATTTAATAGTGGTTAATGCCTATTAGGAGGGCCTTAAAATGTGCTCAGTTTACAGTGAAGAATCTAATTTTATTATCTTTTTCCCTCAAATAAACAGAAAGTCAACCACTTTTGCAAAATAATAAATTTCTGAAGCCTCTATTACAGATTTTTTTCACTGTATTTAATCTCGTCCCAGGTGTTGAGTGTTTCTCAAACTACCATATGGATCTTTTTAGCTTATGAATACAGTTCTTATATTTTATAAAGAAAGGGTAGACACAGCTATTGTGACCTTAGAATAATAAAAAGGTATGATAGGTACACAAAACATAAGAAACAGTGAGATAAGCAAGCTATTATTTTATAATTTTTTCCTTTCGAAACACTTAATTTGAGGCCTAGTATTCCAGAGGCAGAACGCGGTAGCACCGGTTTGCCGGTCGTTAGCGCGCCGTTTTGACCATTACTGACAGGCCGCTGACCCACAGCGGCTCCAATCTTCCAACGGCATCGGTCAGCGACTGGCTTTAGGAATGCAATGGAAATACGACTCGTTCTCTGACATTTGTAAAGCCAAAAAGTGTTTTATGAATACCTAGACGTGCTTTACAATCCAGAAATATGTGTAACCTTCTTCCTCAACACAACATTACATTTTATTTCTAAATAATGTAGTTAATTTGTCACGGAAATCAAGTATGGCGCACGACAACACAGTACACTCACTGCCCCCGCCTTCATTACAATTTTGTTGTTCTTGCAAATGTCATACTTCTTCCATACTTTAATTTCCTACTTTGAAACTTAGCAATGGTAAACACAAACACACGTATCTCAATAAACCGTACAAACAAATAAGTTTTAACATGTGATGTAGGCCTACTGTCGCTTTGAAGATCACGACTATGAGATATGAGACACGTTCTTACCTTTGTAATTTTAAACCTCTTATTTCAGGTTCCCCAAAACAATTGGAATTGATGTAATGAAGAACTATGTCGGTATCTACTCGTGGCAGATTAATCTGACTGCGCTTTCACAAAGTTGCCTTCCATTTCAGTGCTGNAGAACTATGTCGGTATCTACTCGTGGCAGATTAATCTGACTGCGCTTTCACAAAGTTGCCTTCCATTTCAGTGCTGTGTGTTTGCAAAGTGCCGGGGCCGCCCACCGGCGTATGACTGACTAGTGACGTCAAACCAGTGAGAGAGCGTTCTGAGGTCACGTGACAGAGGCCGCGAAAGTTATTGTTTCAAAACTGAAATAACTTTTTCAAACCGATTTTTATGCAACAAACGGCGCATGTTTATTTTCATACATATATAAGAAAGGGTTTGTATAATTTTCAACAATATTTGTGAAATTTGCATGTTGCCCATTATTTAGGTACTCACATGTTGCTCATATTTTGAATCTTGCTTGGGTTGAAACTAAAATTTGTTTATTTTCTTCACCATGTCATGCCCACTGAGGATGCATTGAAATTTGTGTTAGTTTGTAAAAGAAACTTCATAAATTTTTCTCCACCATAAGTTTAGGTGGTTTTGTCTCATTGTGTTGTTTAGTTAGAGTGAACAAGTGTTTGTTTATGGTTTGTGTACTTGAATTTATAATAGTGATATCAAAATTGTGGAATTCCCTCCTAAATGTTACATGCAATCCAGTACATGAGAATGTAAAAATTGACACCCTACCTAATGGGTGCATCTAGAGTTGACCAGTGTCAGTGTCTTCCCCCCCCTCCCTCCCTTATCCCCCAGACAGTAANACGTCTTCAACTTGAAGAGGTTTCTATTAAGGGTGGAGCTGGCAGGTTTTGGAACCTCTATTACGGTGCATTGAACATGAGGAGGTGTGCTGGTGAGTGTAGGCCTAGTTGGTACTCATAATCAGGTGTAGCTAAGTACCAAGTTCAGATGTCTGACCACCTAATTTGCGGCTAAAAACAGACTTAGAACTACTGGCTTCTTTGGTGGTGTGGGAGCCAATGGTGAAATAGCATGTGCCAAATCTAGCTTTGGTTTCCTCCGGTAAAGCTGGTGATGGTGGTTCCACTCTGCCAAGCAGCTTCCTCTCTCTCCCAAGTGTAGACTTGGCTGGCACCCTTTTCACTACTCTCCAGGCCTCCAACCAGGGCTAGCCCCTGTTTGGCTGCTTTATCTCGCCCAGCCCTGTGGTGTGGTATAAGGCGTAATAGTATAGAGAGGTGGACAGCAGATGTTCCGTAGGGTGAAGCATGGCCTGAGAGGAAGTGGGGGTAGGCAGGTGAATTGGGTAAGGTAGGACTGACTACTGGTCTCCAGCAAGTACGTTGGCTGNGGTGAAGCATGGCCTGAGAGGAAGTGGGGGTAGGCAGGTGAATTGGGTAAGGTAGGACTGACTACTGGTCTCCAGCAAGTACGTTGGCTGGGTGGGACGTCGCCAGCAGACCCAAGCACTTAGAGATGGTGACAATAGTTAAAATATAACGCCGTCTTGTTACTCAGGAAGGCGGGACATTGCCATAGATCCAAGCATCACAAAGAGATGGTTTTACCAGGAGGTGAGGTTGGAATAAAGGTTTTGGTTCATGGCTACTCCTGCAAGAGTGTTAGATGTTCTGTGGTTGAAGCAGGAGAAAGCGGGAGCAGGTAGAGATGAATAGTGAGCTGTGAGTGATAACTCAACCAAGTTAGGATTATGTCTGTTTATTGCCTGGATAGTAAACACACACAAATCAGCGTGTACCCTGACTTGGGCCTGAAGAGCCTATCCTAATATGCCAACCAGAGTGATGCCTAGACTCGGTAGATGCAGAAGCATGGAGAGTGAGGGTGACCCCAGTCATACGGTACTCTGACTCGTGAGACTAAGTGCGGAGCTATTGCGTAGCTGAGAAGCGCGGAAGGCTTCGGTGAGCTGACAAGCAGCGTGGCGATCTAGACTGATGAACGACAATCAGCTAGCTGTAAGTGAAGCTTATGGCATTGGTGCGTGTTCGGGCAGAGTAATGTCCTACTACTTATCCGTGAGAGACAGCCTTGAACTGTGGGCTGCTGGCTCTATATATACCCGGAGTATATGGCCTGTGGGGGGCAGGGGGGTCTGTGGGTAGTAGAGACATCGCGGAGAGTGAGGGCAGCGGAGAAATGGTGGAGATGGCCGAAGCTGGCTACTCGTTTTCCACTCCCACGGTCGAAGGCTGAAGGGGTAAGTATCTCGCCGTAGTGCAAAGCGGGTTGCGGTCCGACAGGATGCATCAGTTGGGCCGAGCGAACCCTGGGGCATCAATGGCGACCTGTGGCATGTACAGCTTAACATCTCTTCTTAGGAGGGGGTCGCGGCTGTGGCGAGGCTAGACAGGGCTGACTACGCTCATGGCATGTCAAAATATGAGCAGAAACATGTGATGTCTGCAATTGTTACATGTAATTGTGCCTTTAGGTGTATAGACTCTTGAAGGAATAGTATAGAAGGGTGCTGTCAGATTCTCATGGGTGAGCATTTCATGTGTCACAGTTCAGTAGTTAATTATCTTAAGCCTCCCGCCTACCTGGTGCTTGAACTGCATTGCAGAGTGTTTGAATTACACGTTTTTCCACAAAACTATTAAACGTGCATCCACTGTGCTGATCTACGAAGAACATACACTTCAGACGAGTACTGTTGAGGACTTTCAAAATGTCACCCACATTAGAAGCACTATTTTAGGATACACCAAAATGGCTAATAACTGCTTTTTTAAAGCACTGTTTCTCAAAATATATGCATCAGATTCATATAAAAATACTTAAGGGCCCTGCACTGGACCTTCTTACAGACTTTCCATCCATAAAATAATAGGGTCACTTCTGAAAGTCCCATAGGTACATGCAGTGAGCTAGAACACTACACGCCAGTTCAGAGTCTTGAGCTTAGCGACAATGGCGCACTTGATGCGCATGGTAGTATCGCTCTTATGACTGCTTCGCTTCTCTGCCTCAAATGTGGAAATGAGCTCCAGGTAGGCAGGAGCTGAAAGGGGGCTTCATATGAGGACTTGTATCTGCATGCTAGTTTGAATCTGGATCTTGTGGGTTCGTGACATTACGTCTGTCATGACATATTTTTATCTTTGCTTTGAATGCCTGGGGTAGGATGTGTTAGGTCAGCCAATCACATCTTAAAATTGTTTTACTTATTGTGTAGAGCTATTGGCTGGTTGTGTGTGCCTTTTTTTTTTTTTTTACATTCCTGAAGGAAGAAGCAAGTTGTACAGTTTTTTTTAAATTCAGAGGTTCACACATGCTTCAAACTACATATCAGAAGAATGACATTGCACTATGTACAACATTACTTGAAACAATATAACTCATTATGCATTGTATTAAACTCTGAAAGTAATACACTTATTGTCAGGCAGTTGGTTGTTCAGGAGTAATGTAATCTCTTGTTGGTTTACCTCAAGGCCTTTGTGGAGCATAGTTCACTCGGCCAACATTGAAAAACTAAAATGTTTACACACAGAGGCTTTACACCAGAACACAAGTCACTGTTGTACTGGTGTCTGGCTACTGTACAGTTTTAATTAAAAAACTTAATAATGTACAAGTACACTTATCTTTAAATAATATACAAATTTTATGTACTAAATTTACATGCATACAGTACCCTAGAAATCCGAAAATAATTTGTCTCTGAATATAATTCAACCCCCAAATTTTAAAATTTAAAGTCTTGAGTTCAGACAAAAAACTTTAAGATGGGTAAAAGTCAAAAGTTTCATTAACTTAAACAGAAAATTCTTTACAGAAATAAGGCAGTAAATTTGAATAACTCACCTAAAGTAAAAAGGTTTGAGTCTGCAAAACATTATACAAAATTTGACATAATTTTATGTATAAAACATTGTCAGAGTAGTTTCTTGTTTTGGTGGTGCTGCTGTGTACAGCACTTTCACATTAATCAGTGCCAGTACTGCTGTCTGTCATGCTGCAGTCACTGCTGTCGCTGCTATCATTGAAGACACATTCATCTCAGCAATCCATGGCATTGGAAACGCAGCACTTTTTGAAGTCACTGATAATCGAGTCTGGTCAAAATCAAAACTGCGAGCTGGGAAACTGATGGCTTTTTTATTTTCCCGGCGGGTATGAGGGCATGATCACCGGCAAGCAACCAGTGGCTGTACTGCTGTCGCAGGTGGTCCTTAAACGGCTTGTTTACTACCACATCTAGGACCTGCAGCTGGCTGTCATACCAGACGGTATTACTACTAAGTCAGTGTTCCTTGCCTGTATGTTGTTTTTTACTTCGGGTGTCAGATGGCCCCGAAATGCATCAAGCACCAGCATTCCCCTTTTATTCAGCAGTGTGCCAGGCCTTCTGTTCCATACGAGTCGTAGCCATTCTTAAATAAATCGCTTGTCATCCACCCTTTCTATTGAAAACGAATGATTACACCTGGTAGAAAACACTTCTTCAGAATGGTTTTCCATTTCAAAATTACAAATGGTGACAGTTGTCTGCTATCTGCCAACACATTTAGCATCACTGTGACTTGTAATTTCTCGTTCCCACTCGTTCTGACCTTGACTGACTTGGCACCTTTTGTGTCCACAGTGGTTTTACTTGGCATATCAAAGTACACTGCAGTTTCATCTGCATTGCAGATTTGTCTATACAAGTAGTTGTGTGTTTTTCTTAAATAAATAATATGGTGCTGGAATGCCACTCATTTTTCATTGATGTCAAATGGTAGTTTTTGAGCCAGATATGTCCTGTGCCTCTAAGAAAAACCAGTATGTCGCATCTTTCTGACACACCAGCCGACACTAGCTTTAAAATTTCCATGTGGAATGTTAAGTTCTCATACAATTCATTGTGCTTTCAACCTAATAATGTCATGTGATATTGGCACTCCTTTGTTACGCTTTTCTTTGATAAACTATACAACATGATTTTCAATTTCTTGAAATCTTCCTTTCTTCAGACCTCTGAAGACTTTTCGCGAACAATTTGCATTTTTCAGCCGAGGTGAATCAACTTTCCAGTCTCGAACGTTTGCCTCACTAACACCATACTTCCGTGCGGCCTCACTGTCATTCATTTGCTTGGCGTATTTTGCAACTATTATTCGCCTTGCGTTTATACAGAATCCATTTTACTTTACAAAATTTCTTTCCCTTAAAAACTACATCAACACAATACAAACCCTACACGAGTGACTCGTTCCGAGACTAGTAATCAACACTTTGTGCGCACGCACTGCAGCACTGCCGAGATACCGCGGTGTTTGTGGCCATGACAGTTGACTGGTCATGTCATTTCGAAAACATTAACCCAGCTATGAGAGATTGGCCAAAATACCACGGCAGCAGCAATGACCGTTGTCTGGTCATGCCTTTACAAAAAACATTGACCCAGCAACAAGCGACGATTTTAAGTCTGCGATGATTATAATTTGACCCTGACTTTTTAAGTTGCCAGATTTTGAAAAAACTATCAAATTATTTTCCGGTTTTTACGGTACTTGATAATGTTGATAACCTGTGGGAAAGCATTTTATAACTGAAATACTGCACTTTAATGGTACAGCCGGACCCCGATTTTATGAGGCTTCACATTTCCTTAGACTGGCCTCATAAACTTACTGCCCTCGTAAAAATTTTGGAGACTGATTTTTAACCTTACAAATGCCAAAAATTTTTTTGAAAGTGCATTTTTCGCATTGTCAGATTTTGTCTGTGGCGCAAAAATAACATGTTTTTAAAATGAAATATTAATTGCATGCCAACATCTCCATTTAGTTGTCAACATCCGGTTTGTGTGTAGAAGGGGGGGAATATGTCACATTAAATAACATATTGTGTAGTTGATAAGCTATAAAAAATACTGAACCCTGTTAAAAAAAGAAATTAAAGGCATAGCTACAAGAATTTTTGGGACAGGAAATCTGCATTATGTTTGTGCTTTCTTCTCGAATTGTTGGTGAGAGGGGGACTAGCTTTGCTGTAACGTCCATTTCAGCGATGAGTTCGGCCATGAAAATATTTGTTCCCTGCTTTTCTTCTCCTTTATACATGGGATACACTTTCTGCAACTTAGTACCATAAGGTCGAGACGATACATATTGTTGTGTTGACCACTTGAACACCTGGGAGCAAAATTGAGGAACTATTTCCGTTAAATTTCCAATCATGAAATATTTTGAACTGTTGATTGGGAAATTAAAATGTTGAAAGAAAGTGGTATTTTGAAACCTGAAGTAATGTAGATATGGTACATTTGTGAATGTTTACAAACAGTGGACATCATAGCAAAAGTGGTATACAAAATATGATACTGCAGTCTGCATTCCTAAATTATGTAGCAGAATATTCAAGACTTTCTTGACTGAGTCTTTACCTTTTAAAGTGGTGTGTTCGCTTTTAAGAACGTGCAGATAAAAAAAAAAATATTTAAAACTATTCCAATGCACATAATGTAGCCAAGGGATGCTCTCACACCTGGCTGTAGCTTTCCTTACATTGCTTCTTCAAAAGCATAGTCTGGTATATCTAACTGAGACTACATAACAGAATGTTACAAATTGAGTATGTTTCTTATCAAATTTGGGTTTTGGCATCTGTGGACAGACAAATTTATGTTTGTATGACAACATTGGTTTTGGTCAACTAAACGTTTCACTAATCTCAATAACATTGGCCAGGGTGTCCAGTTATCGGGAAAAGTGGGAAACGTACGGGATTTGAATTGCTGTGTGAAATGTTTGGGAACTGTACTGTAATTTGTCTGAATGGTGGGAATTTTTTCTTGTTTATTAAATCTTGACTAGAACTTCAGAAACGGCTCCAAGGGAATTTAAATGTAAAGAATCTGCATCGCTTTTAAAATTCGGAATACCACAGTGCCTTACTAATTATAGCGTCAATTTCATGGAGAGAGAGAGTAGGAAATAATAAAAGGATGTTCATGGAGTCCCCTGCTGTGAAGGACGAGAGTGGCGGAGATTGGTGTATTGCGGCAGGGGAGAGTTTGTGTAGGAATGCCATGGCCTGAGCCTGACCACCTCTGTTGGCCTAGTTGTATACTGCAGACATTTTTGTATTCAAAGAATGTTTGTGCTTGTATGTCATCGCGATTGTATAATGGTGTAATAAGGCTGCTTATGCAAGTCTACTTTATTTTTTCAGCAGATGACTTAACATGCTGAAGAATTGTAGCAAAGGATTCTATTTTAATTATACAATGCAATGAATTGTATAAATTTTGTTTGATATGCAGGTACATGCTTTAAAAATAATTTTAAATGTTTGCCCAACTTTGGTTGGTAAATACCTCCTTTTCTACCTTTTACACCATGAAAGGCAACACATTTTTGTACTATTCGTATGTAAAATGACAACATGAATCAGAACTATTTCACAGGGCTCTGCGACTGTAAACAAGATGTTGGAACATTGATATTCCTCGTTGCGGAAGCAAGAAAGTGAACTAGGAGCATTATTTGTTGTCTGTTAACAACTTGTTACATTAAATGAGCCATGTCTGGGAATGAAAAATGTAGCTTTGGACGTAGTCTAATTTGTAGCAATTTGGGATTGTCATTGCTGCATGTAAATAAATGGCTGAACGTGTGTACCTTTCCCTTAAGTAAATTTTCTTTTACATGGCTATTGTCCAGTTTCGTTGCAACATTTACTATCACATTTTAAATAAAAAATTTTCAGCCATCAAGTTGCTGGCAGTTTTTATCCCCTCCCCTTTTTTCTACCCCCCTATCCCCTTTCTATCATCTCTCCTTCTCGCCTCTCTCCTCTCTCTTCTTCACTCTTCCCTCTCTGCTCTTAAATGTTCCCTAGCTGTGCCATGCCCGTGGCCACATAAAGTAGCCAGTCATAGCCTTCTTGGCGAGCTGTGAGCGACATCGTGACTGTCATATGCCCTTCAAAAAATTGGTTCAAAATAAATAAATATTTTGCAAATAGTTTAATTATGAAATATAGTTGAAAACAAGTTCACATGACGAGCCAAAAGTGCATGGCACAATGTATAAACATAGATCCTGAACTGCTCTCAAAGTTGCGGCATTGCTGTCTTGGTATAAAATAACAGTAAAAATTATTTTTTAAATAAACACAAAGCTCATAGATTGGCACTACTTTCACAGTAGATTTTCCGTACTGCTTTATTGGTCTAACAAAATATATAAGTTAAGTCTTCAATGGTGGAAGTAAACATTGAGTTTGAGGCGTGAAATTAAAATTGAAATGGGAGAAGGGAAAGTCAATCACTTGAAACAGATTTTAATCAGGGTTTTCAAAATAATTTAACTAATTG
Source organism: Clitarchus hookeri (assembly GCA_002778355.1). Taxonomy (NCBI): domain Eukaryota; kingdom Metazoa; phylum Arthropoda; class Insecta; order Phasmatodea; family Phasmatidae; genus Clitarchus; species Clitarchus hookeri. Next base: position 298,886 of record NQII01002929.1, on the reverse strand, counting down.
CAATTATTTCTTGGTTTTATTATTAAAATTCAATGTTAACCCAAAATGCCCGCAGTTTTTCAAAATTTAAAATGAACAAATTATCAGAAAAGTTAATTTCCTATTATACAGTTTTGTGTACCATGGCCATCAGTCTAAGCAACATTTTGAGACAATTATGAGCTCTCAGCATATTGCGCATGCATGAAAGCAGAAGCTGCCTTATTTATGAAATTACGTAAGAAATTCTCAGTGCTGTAATTATAGTATTATAGTTGTTGTTCAAATGTTTTATAATGGAATTTAATGTATAATTATGTGTATTGTGTTTTAATGTCATATTTTTTTGTTTGTAGGAACTATAATATTTCTATAATGTGTTTTAATCAAGTAAAATACCATATTTTTTTAATGGTAGCCATATTTCCTTGACGCATAGGTGATAAAGGTATTGTTTCTTGCCATGGCAGCGATAATTTCATGGGCAGAATGGTAAACCTTTTTCTCGTGGTTGAAAATGGACACTTTGCAACTATGCATGGGGGGTGTAATAGAAAATTGTGTTGCTCACTTGCAACAGTTTTTGCAGGGATGCTTGTTTTCAGGACGGCAGGAAATAAATAATATGATGCAGTGATAGACAGCTTTGCAACTATGCATGGGGGGTGTAATAGAAAATTGTGTTGCTCACTTGCAACAGTTTTTGCAGGGATGCTTGTTTTCAGGACGGCAGGAAATAAATAATATGATGCAGTGATAGACAGCTTTGCAACTATGCATGGGGGGTGTAATAGAAAATTGTGTTGCTCACTTGCAAGAGTTTTTGCAGGGATGCTTGTTTTCAGGACGGCAGGAAATAAATAATATGATGCAGTGATAGACAGCTTTGCAACTATGCATGGGGGGTGTAATAGAAAATTGTGTTGCTCACTTGCAAGAGTTTTTGCAGGGATGCTTGTTTTCAGGATGGCAGGAAATAAATAATATGATGCAGTGATAGACAGCTTTGCTCTTATTTTGTGTACAGCTGTATTCTTGTTATTTTAAATATTTGTAATGGCAGCATAATTGTGAGTGAAAATCTCTTTCAAATACTGCTACTTCAAGAAAAGATGATATTCATAATTTAAGCCACCTACCCTTGGTGCAGGTATAGTCAGTCACCTGTGGCAATAGATATTAAAATTTTTTGTATCAGAACTATAAAATATAAATTTTTAAATATTAATCATTAGTATTGTCTTTTGTTTATAATAATTTACTGTAAATCAGTTATGCTAGCACTTAAATGAGCAAGGTACCCCACGTGGTATTTATTTCCTAAGTCTTTAAGGTAGAAAAAAGGTGATTTCCTATGGAGCACTGCACCCGACTGTACAATTGTCTTAGTAGATGTGTTTGAGTGAGCAGTTATTTGAGAAAGATAACTACTGAAAGCCACAGAGTTTTCCTCAAAGTTATTTTCCCCTCCTTGTTCAACTAAAATCAATTTACATTACCTATGGAGACCAAATTTCCATGTAAGATTCACACACACACAAATTTGCATGCATTTCCGATAACAGTGTGTAGGTGGATTGGCTCGACCAAGAAGCTGACAGTTGGATATCCTGGACGAGCATTGCTGCAGTTATGTTGTAGTGTCTGGTGTATCCATGGTGGTAATGCGGGTTGCTAATGTCGTGCAGGAGAGTTTGGGTTGCTGGAGTGGTCTCCCTGCGAGCAGAAGTTGGTGTATGTGGCGGAGGAGAAGGTGCCTAAGTCAGAGCCATTCTACAAAGTGAAGTCCCAGGAGAAGAAGGAAACTGACTGGAAAACCAGCAAGGTGCGTGATATTTCACTTCCTTGACAGGCACTCTGTGGTGGGAATAAGTAACCCAACAAGGTGCAGCAGTGCTAACAAAAATTATTAGTGTTTAGCTTCTAAGGTTTTACTAAAAACTTTTAAAATTAACCATTAAAATTTTTTTTTTTAATTTTTATATGCAACTGCATGCATTTTAGCATAAAAAGTTACTGGAATACTTACCGAAGTATTCATGATCATCATCATCCTTGGCTGTTTCCAGCCTGTGGCTGGGTCAGCTTGGTAAAATGCCTCCATCTTCCTCTGTCTCCACCACTCTCCATCTGTTGCTATTCCTAGTCTTCATCCATCCTCACTCCCTCTGTCACTTGTTCCTTCCTTCTCTTCTTTGGTCTTTGTTGCAGCCTTTTTCTATTGTACTTCAGTTCCAACATCCTTCTTGTCAACCTCTCGCTTCTCATCCTCTTGATGTACTGATGCCACCTNTACTTCTATTGTACTTCAGTTCCAACATCCTTCTTGTCAACCTCTCGCTTCTCATCCTCTTGATGTACTGATGCCACCTCATTCTGGCCTCCTTTACAATCTCGGCCAGCTCCTGTATCTTTTCTTTCTCCTATACAACTTAATTTAGAATCCTTCCTCCCCTCGTTACCGCCATCATGCTTCTTGCAAATTCCATGTACATTCTCTTTTGTCTTTCCATCTTCTTGTCCACTATTGACTATTTACTAAAGTGTTTACAGCAATCCATGAAAAATGTAGTGCTTAGATTAGCTGCAACAGAAATAAGTTTTTTTTAATTAGTAGAAGAATTGGCATGGTAATAATCTTTGTAACAATTTCAGGGTGCCAATGATTGTTT
>NQII01002929.1:273133-296192 GCA_002778355.1 Clitarchus hookeri | reverse complement strand
GGTATTGTAGTGTTCCTTTTCGTATGTAGCAAGTCATACATGAAATTCTTTTGAATGAGGGCTGCATTGCATGTTAGCTAGCTGCAGAACACTGTCCGTAACGGTAAATGATCCAAGAGTAGCCCAGGGATAGGACTTGTATGTGGATGGTATTGTCATTTTGCAGTGTACTGACTGCTTGTGTTCTTGACAAACTGGAAGGTTAATTAAACCTTGCTCGTTTTGAATGTACCGTAGCATGGTTGTAGTTATAACAAGCATTGAAAAATGTGCATTTGTGTGTAACAAAGCATAATGTACTTGTGTACTAGTGCTTCTTCGCTCGTTTTGTATGGAGTTAAATATTGTTGAGCCAGAGTTATAAAATATGTGTTATAATTCAGTTCACAGTCCATTGGTACATAGTTGTCTTCATATTTGAAGGTGTGGCACAGAAAACTCACAGATTTTATGGTGGAAATGCAGATTTTTTTTGTGTTGAGTGGTAGTGCAAAATATATGTTAATTAAAAAAAAACAGTTTTTGACAGATTGTTTAAAATTATGGGTATTAAAGTGTTTGGTTTATATGAACAATATTGAAATCCACATTTTTTTTGGATTACTTTGATGTGCAACTGGCAACATCGTATCCTGATCTAACCTCATCACAGCCACGGCCCCTTTCCAAGAAGAGTGTTATGCTGTATAGCCACCGGCATCCCTTTTGCTATGAAGCCAGGGTTTGGTTGCAGGCCAGCTGCTGCCGCCTACCGTTTGATAACTCACATCACGCGCTTACCCCTCCAGCAGCTGGCCGCGGAAGGAAACGTGGCTCAGCATTCAGCCATCTTTGCATCTACCTCTCCGCCTCCGTGTGCCCCCCGAGCTGGCCTAGTGCTTTGAGTATAAATAGGACCCGTGGTACTTGGTTCGAGGCTGAGTGATGCAGCTCCATTTGCAGAACGTTACTTTGCCTGGCCGCAAACCAAAGACTTCTACTTCACCATTTCTGGTTGACTTGTGCAGCTCCAGTTGCAGAACGTCACTCTGCCCGGATTCCTACTAAAGCCATCAACGCCACGTGACTACATGCTTCTTTAGCCACGCTTCTTCTGCATACGAGTCTGAGTATCAACAGCCAGGGGTTACCCTCGCCCCCCACGCTACCACGCTTTTTGAGACTGAGAGAGTAACTTCCATTGGCAGCCTAGGTTCGGCCCTTGAGGCCCTAATCAGGTTACAGGCTGGATATGTGTGTTTGATTGTTTCTGCAATAAACAGAAATGTTCTGAATTGGTTGTGTTTGTCACTAACAGACTGCTATCTTCACACCCTGCCTCACTCTGCCTCCCACTTTGACCTAGTGGACTGCCAATTCTCTTCCAGGAGTAGGCGCGTGCCGCCTGCCACCTCTCTCTTGCCTTCTAGCATTTCCAAAAGGAGCTCCAACTTGGCATGTTACTTGGATCCTATGGTGATATTCCGCCTTGCTGAGTAACATGGGAGCGACGCTCCACTCTGCTTTTGCTCTCTTCTGAAGTGTGCTTGTGTCTGTTGGTGATGTCCTGCTCAGCCAACATACTCACAGGAGGCCAATAGTAGGCAATCCATGAGGATGTGGGGCGCGAACCTTCCAAGGGAACTTGGAGCAGCCAGCGACGTCTCACCCTCTCCAATAACCAAGGATTGGGGACCCATCCCATGAGGGCACTGCACCGTGAGAGAAGTCGCAGCCCTCCGGGAGACCGCCTAGGCCCTTCCTCCAGTTTTAGGGACACTCTCCCCCTGAATTTCCAATGTACTTAACAGGCTGTGCCCACCCTTACTGAAAACCCACTGTCACCTCTCTAAGCTATCTCCAGACGACATGCCTTGCCCTCTGGCTGGGCATGATAGAACAGCCAAGAAGGTGCTAGCCCTGGTTGGATACTAGATGGAAACCAAGCATAGCACCTGGAAGAAGGAAACTGCAACATGCCAAAGGGGAACAACTAACGGCTCGACCAGCGAGAGCACACACACCTTCTTTAGACTCCTGTGCGCCGTCTTCCGGCTGCCCCGTACACCACCCAGATAGCCAGTAGTCAATGACTGGCTCTCGGCCGTAGGGAAGGTGGTGAAATACCTGGAACTGCAACCCTCCGAACGCAGCTACGTTCCCACTAGGGTTCCTAGTCGGTCTACCCTGAGCAATGCTCCTGCTAGGGTTTAGCAGGCTATCATTGAGTTGCTCTCCCATCAAAAACCTCGTTAAAATGACGTCACCGGCTTTTTAAGCCATTTGTGGGAAGGGGGGAAGAAGGCTTCTGACATCACTGACTCTATACCATCAGCTAGGTGAGGCGTCTACTTAATTTCAGAAAAATTGTGCATCTTCTAGTTGTTGACTCAGGTTCAGAGGGAAGGTATTCCATGTGACAGCAACGTGTTGTCCTGCAGCTGTGTGACCTGTGTGTGGCAGGGCGAGGAGCATGTGTACAGACAAGACTGGGGCGAGCAGCTGACTGGCAAGCATAGGTCCGTGGTGGTGGTGTGCGACACCTCTGCCCTGGCCTGTCCCCTCACTGTGCTGGAGGGGCTGCCTCCCCACCTGTGCCCCGGTCAGGTGTGCTGGGCCCCGGGGGGCTGTGGTGTGGTTGGTGTGGCCTGGGACTCGCAGTCCCGTCGCCTGGGGCTCATCTACTGCTCCAACAGACAATCATTCCTCTTCCATCTGTCTCTCGATGGAGTATTCAGTACGTATTGCCGTTTATTAGTGCCTGTGTGCTTGTGTGTGTGGTGCATGTTCTGCAGGTGTGCTCTGGGTGGTAAGCTGGAGGTAAAGGCAACATGCTGCTAATGTGATTGTGTAATTTTTTTGAATTGTTCATGAGTAGGTTTTCAGCAAATGGTCAAGTTTTTCCTCACTTATTACCAAAAATATGGACTGGTTGTAATTTTCACTGAATGAGTGAAGAATAGAATTGAGGGTGAATATGTAATTGGATTATGGTTACAGTTTTTGTATTTTTAGTTTTGAAACACATTACTGCAAATACATGCACTTTAATTGGGATGCATCATTGGAGAAAAGAACCAGGTCCATTTTATGTTTACAGTACCAGTGAGTATTTAATTAACCAATAGTGTTAACTTCTTTGTGTTGAAATAAACTATGTCTGGCTTCTGCACATAGAATGAACATTAGGATGCTTCACTGTATACTTTGAAAAAGAAACTAAGTTGAGAACTTAGTTTTTATTTCTTTTGTTCAGTGGCAATAGCAGTAGAAACTGGGGGTGGCCGGGGAACAAAATTTAGCATTGGGAAACTTTTTGTGCTGGAAAATCACATTTCATTTGGGAATTCACGAAAAATTTGAAATAATATTTTAAGTTATAGAAGGTTGTAAGGTGCTAGGCCTAGTGAATGTACCATTCTAGCATGAACTTATTCCACGAAAACAAAAAAGGAACAGAGCAATAACCACATATGCTAGAAGAAAGAAGACTGAAGCTAAAAATTTCTTTTTTTATTTACAATTAGCTGTTGCACTATGAATTAAGCCTTCAGGTTTGGAGCATTTCTTTCAAACTTTTTGAATGTGTTCAGAACAATAAAAAATAGTACTTACGTACTTACGACATGATCAAAACAAAAATATTGCTTGAAATCCTACTAATCTTATAAATGTGAACGTTTGTCTGTGTGTGTGGGTCCATGTGCACGCGCTGCACGTGTTTTTTTGTGTGTGTTTGTTACTACTCAGCTCCATAACGGCTGAACGGATTTTGATGAAATTTGGTATGTAGGTACTTTAGGTCCTGGAATAGGACAATACCTTTTATCCTGGTTAATTGTATGGGTCCTGTGGAATAGCAACAAAACCTAATTTGGTAATGGCTGGGAACGTGACCGAACTCAGCTCCATAACGGCTGAACGGATTTTGATGAAACTTGATATGTAGGTACTTTAGGTCCTGGAATATGACATACAATACTTTTTATCCTGGAAAATTGTACGGTTCCTGTGGAATAACAACAAAACGTAATTCTGCAATGGCTGGGAACGTGACCGAAATATTTTTTTCCTCTAGAGAGTTTATCAGGCCACCCAAGGACCTCTGAAATGGTTTATGACTGCTATCAATCAATAACAACCAGCACCAAATATTTAACGTGCCCTTCGAAGCCCGGAAGCGCTCGGATGTCATGCCACTAAACGGTCACCGATCCAAATGTGTGCCGCTGGGAACATAGCTTAACTTTGGTGATCAATTAAGATCCTTCAGTCAAGTGCAAAAAGTAGTACCTAGGTACACTTATTTCTAAAGCTACAACTTGATGAAACTCACGTTTTGATTTTCATACATCAAAAGCGGAAATGTGGTAACTACGCAATAGTTGCACAGATACACTCCAAAAACAATACCTTACTTCTTGGCTGTCAGGTAAAAAATATTTCCTTACTTTTGGGTTGCCGTAATCAGTTAAAAACCTAGGCCAACATAGTATAATTTTATAATTCTGTTTTCACATAAATGAATTGTCTTTTCCCAATTTATTTATTAGTGCATCACTGTAAAACTCTATTGTACCCGGGCGAAGCCGGGCCGGTTCGCTAATGTGTTATAAACTTATTCAGTGGCGTGACAACTTCTGGGTGACAAAGGCTTGTGTCTCACAAGCCACCCTAAAGTTTCCACATTTAACAGCTGTGCCGATTCGCAAAATTATGCGGATATGAAGAATCACTGATATGCTGATTCTGTCAATTCACCTATGTGCTGCTGATATATGAAAAACCTTTTTGCTTATATTTAAGTTGAATTTAGGTTACTACTGTACTAAACAATTGTACAATCATCTCCCGATTTTCCGGGGTTATGACTGCCTAAGGGTTCACGGATAACTGATTTCACAGTTAAAGCGATGGAGGGAAAAATGTTTACTTTATGCCTACATACAGTACACGTAGGTTATGTAAACAAATAATATAGTCATACAAGAATTCAATTTTTTGACAGCCAGTGTGTGGCAACGTCATAAATTATATTAACATCATCACATACACAAAATTGTGTATCAGCTGATGCGGGAACGATTGTAATAACATTTCACGTTAGCTATTTTGACAGCCTACATTAGTACAACAGACATCGGAGAAATATGTGGGCAGGAAGATTGTAGATAAAATGTCTGTATTTTATTTTATATAGTTACAAAACAGCTTTTATTAGTATAACAAATTAAACTTCGTTCTAGAATAATGTGTAGGTGTTTAAACAAAATGGAACACCGTATGTGATAGTTTACCTTCGTTTATGTCTTCATCATAGGCCGTATCTAGGACTTGCTGCTAACGTCCCCACGTGCATGCTTCATATTAATTGATCAGGTCAGACATCTATCGCAGAGTATTTTTCAAAAATTTCGACATTAATTTTATGTAATATATTTCAAACCCAAGTTGTTTTGAGCCCATACGAGATGAAAAATTCACTTTCAAAAGGACCTGCTAGATATACTTATACGACACAGCAGCGAAATAGGCGGGGCAGCGGTGGCGCAGTGTCCAGGGCGCTCGCCTCCCACCACGGCAATCCAGGTTCGATCCCCGGCGGGTTCACTCCCGGATTTTTGCATGTGGGAATCGTGCTGGATGATGCCGCTTGCCGGCGGGTTTTCTCGGGGTACTCCCGTTTTCCCCGCCCTTGCATTCCAGCACCACTCCATTCTAGGGTTTCATTTCTGTCATGCCCGGGGATGACAGTCACCTACGGGTCCCAGCTAGAAAGACAGTCACTCGGAGGGTGTCGCCTTGCCCTGGGTGCGCTCCCCACACGCCATTTATTTATTTAGCGAAATAGGCAACAGATTCTTGGAGTCTTCAATTTTCCGTGAGCTCTATAAATATTTTAACGTAACATATTTCCGTGTGAAACAATTATGGTTGCTAATAATTTGGATTTGGCCTGCAATTACCAAGCCTTTTTGAGGCTAGCTTGTCATTTTTTTTTTGTGTGTTGACTCCCCTCCCACTTTAGCAACAAAGTGAAAATAAATTTTATTTATTTACTAAAACCACATGTGACGTGTTGTTTGCATAGGAGTTATTCTTGCTGCAAATAATATTTATGTGAATGTGATATGTTATCATCCAGTCCTACTCGGTGCCACGGTTAATTTATAAATAGCCTCTGCATGTAAGAACGACTGTAAACTACAAGATCTCACCATTTTGACGAGCAGACACCAGTTTTAATCGTGAAATACTTTATTATTACGAATGAAAATGTACAATCTGACAATTTCCCTGAATTCCTAACACTTCCAAGTTTCACACATATTCACTGTTAATAATGTGTGTAAGTATAATGCCCGAACACTTTTAATATTAAAATAAATCGGTACGGCATTACTCAACTGCAGCCAGGTAATTAACAGCGTGCAGGTGGGTTATTAATAGCAGCGGCGCGCGACTGGTGGCAGCAGTTCAATATTTGACTTTGAACTGGTGGCTCCACGGGTAAGCTGCAACCCGATTAAGCTACCACCGGTAAATCGGGAGTTGACATTTGTGAAGTGCAGCACAATTAAAAGTAATTTTTAACTTATTTCTGTTTACGGTGTTCGAAAAGTAAATATACTAATACAACAAACTATGTAAATTCAAAATTCAATTAAACACAAAAAAAAAAAAAAAAAAAAATGGTGGCCTATATTTATAAAAATTGTTATTTGTGAACACAGAAAACAATATGCTTGCATAAGGTTGTTTACATGTTTTGTTGCTGTTGACAGTCAAAATATAGTCTTGAAAAAAAAAGCTGTGGATTGATTTATAAATGCATTGGTTATGCAATAAAAAGGATTAATGTGAATTGCAAAATATCTACTCTTAAATTTAATTCTTTTAAAAAACAAAATGTAGGCTAGTTGAGGATTGGTACTTGAGAGCTTTACTACAAATTCGGGTTGGTATAAAAATATTTGTTTATGAACAGGAAGATTTAAAATTAATTTATGTCACAGAATTAATTTTTAACATTCAAATGAACTTGTAAATACAATAGAACCTTTTTATAATGAATCTGAAAGTGAACCGTTTCTATGATCACTATATAGGGGGAACTTCATGTGTACACTTGTCTTGAAATAATATATGTAACTGTTATACGAAATTTACATATGCAGAGTTATTTATAATCTTAATAACCTGTGGGAAAACAATTTATAATTAAAAATCATAATAAAAAAAATTGAATATAAACGTAAGTCAAAACTGAAATACATTTTAACCTGTTGGGATAGTTTTTCAAGGGACCAAAATATAAAACTTATGCTTGCTGGCAAGCACTGCATGCAGGCGTGTTCTCTATCTATACTTCAACATCTGGTTTGCTTGTTGGGGTGGGTGCAAAAGTCACAGAAAATAATAGCATATTCTGTAGTTGATAAACTTAAAATAATTGTTTTAAGAACAGAAATGAATATTTTCGAGACAGGAAATCTGCATTGTGTTTGTGTTATCTTCTTATGGCCGGTCACTCTCCTCATAAGCAGCCTTTCCACTAGTGGGTGTTTGTGCAAGCAAGGTGACATTACGTGCCTATGCAATGAGCAGGCAGCTGTTTTCATTGTTCATCCATCCCGTCCCTCCCCACTGGAAACTTTGGCTGCTGCTAACATCAGGTATGACGTCTTGCTCGCCGAACACGAGAGAGAGAGAGAGAGAGGGAGAGAGAAGAAAGGCCGCTTTTTGTCAATGTCAAGCTTGCAGATTGTTATCTCACAGCACATTGGAGCTTAGGACAAAAACTACAAACCTTGTTTGATAAACAGTGGAAGTTGAGCATCTTTTTCACTGAGGTATTTGGTTCCAAATGCATGTACTGTGGTGAAAGGGCACTTCCTTTCATTGGAAAACTTTCAATGTACACAAAGGCAAGATTTATCAATTATTTATAGGCATGTGCGAAGGCCGTTTTTAAATGTGAAGTGAAGTCGAAGCAAAGCTTACATCATGCGAAGGAATTTCAAAGAAAAATCAGTCAAAGTTCATATATATATATATATATTTATTTATTTATATATATATTAATTTATAGTAGGCTACAGTTTTCAGAAAGTAATAAATATACATTTAGATACCTACAAACTTTATAAAAACTACCATACTACAAAATATGTTAAAAATAATATCTAAGTCTACACTATAAATATTAATTTTGTACTAGTTACAGATTTGGTTAAATTGCTAAAAATAATGCCTTAGTTTGCAGAAGAAAATGAATACTAACTTACCTGAAAACATTTCAAACATTCTTAAAAATTATGTTAAAGAAACACATCACTGCAATCACTAAAGAAATAAGAACTAACAATGTTTTTAAACAGTGCTTTAATTTTGAAACCTCAAGAATTTAGCCTATTTAAAGAAAACAAAAGCAGAATTCATTTACTTAAAGTATTTAGCATTGTCATGCAGAAAAACTTGTTGGTGGACATATTCTGGGAGCAGATTGTGGCGCCTCTGCATCACAACATTTCCTGCCGTGGAAAACAACGTCTCACTGCTGACCGAAGTCGCAGGTATTCACAGATATTTATCACAATTTTTGACACTTTTGGATATATGTTCTTGTTTTCACTTCACCATAGTAATGGGTTATTTTTTCTGTCTATGCACATCTCATTTAAGCATCTGTTCAATTTGTCAACACAATCACCACATTTTGACTCTGCAATCATTGCAGGTAAGTAAACAGTTTCTTCCTTGCAGATTCCAAATTTGGATTTTAAAGCCTTCAACAAATTTCTTGCAAACATAATTCCTTCTGTTTTATGTAGAATACAACTTGTCAGATGTGATTCTAAGCAATGCAAAATTGGTATTACCATAGTTCTTCTGTTGCATCTGCAAGAGGTTGAAGAATCTCTACAAGCCCACTCTGATGCCTCCATCCCTGTGGTGTAAGCATTTGCACATCGCCAGTGTTTTTTGGACTAGTCATTTCTGCACTCAATGCAGCGTGCATTTCCAGCAGCCTTTTTTAACATTTGGTGTTATTTGATCACCTAGTGTCAATATATTGGATTAATTCTAACTCTGGTAGTTCTAATTTTCTTTGCATAGAGTGAAGGCTAACTGGCTGTACTGCTCCACCTGCAATGGCCTACTATTGCCTTGCACTTTGTAAGTAGCGTGTTCTCTTCTGCTGATTCATTCTTAGCTTCAGTAATAGCATTCTGCAAAGTGTGGGCAAAACACTGAATTGGTGTGAATGAATGAGTGGCATCACTTCTGAAGTTGGCCCCATTGTCAGTTACACAGTAGATTGGAATGGCTGAATCTTGCACAGGTATTCCCCAGTCTTCCAGTGTCTGGCACAAAGCTGCATTTATGTTCTGGCTGGTGTTGGATTCATTCATAAGAATGATATCCATGGAGAAAGAGTTGTCTACAAATTGAGGTGTTAAATAATGGCAAGTGATGCTTACATACTTATCCACAGCTGCAGATGTCCAACCATCAAAGGTAATGCTGAATGACAGTAGGGATGGGTAGTCTGTTTTTAGCATTGATTTCATTTTGTTTTGCATTTCTTCAAAAAGAGCAGGTGCGTAGTTGTTGGAGAATGTGGTGCAACTAGGAATGTGGTAATTTGGTGCTACATTGGGGTTAGCCATAAGGTCAACAAATCCCTCCCCTTAGACAAAACTGTAGGAAAGAAGTCCTCTGGTAAGCATTAAAATAATGCTTTTTGTTATGGACTGAGCCCTTGAATCACTGGAGGAAAATTTCATTCTTTTTGCAAAAACATTTCCAATTGTTTGTTGTTTACGTTTTTGAACAGTTGGTTTTGGAGCTGTTTTTCTTAAACATATTTTTTCCATTGCCGCAACAATATAGGCCTTATTCAGTTTCAGGTTGTTTAATGCTCAGCATTTAAATTGTAACAATATAATTTTTTGCCCACACAAAAGGGTACCTACCGATTTTGAAGTACAGTGGAACCTCTATGGAGTGTTTTTTCAAGTGACCGGAAAAAAAATGTGTATGCGGATCAAAGATGCATCCAGATTTGACCCTTAAGAGCTTCCTCACGAGACGAGACGAGACGTTAACATCTGGTTTGCCTAATAGTTGGGTGCCAAATCTTATACATCAGCTCTATAGCTGATAAATGAAAATTACCCCTTGTTAAAAAAAGGGGGAGGTGTAGGGAAAGCTACACAATTCCTTATAAAACATAAAATCTCCTGTTGTTTTTATTTTTCAAAGGACATCACCGTCCCCTTCCACAACCTTTTTTTTCTTCTTATATCCTCACTGTGTTTTATGTGGGTGACTATTAACATTTGGCCTCTTTCCTTTCCTCCTCCCGGGACCCTTGCCAATGTCAGGCTAGATAATAATCTCGCTGGATGGTGGTGGCATTAGGGCCTCAGCACAAGAGGGACTAAACTTCCACTGCCTAAAAGGAAAGTGTGCAGTTCTTCCAAAAATACGTATTAGCTGTGGTAGGTATGTCAGCCCAACTCCCGCAGTGATAAGAACGTTAACTGTTATGACATCGCCGCACATAATTCTGGATAACAGCCCTCATCGATGATCCAAAATAAAAATAATACATGTGTACAAAATTCATTAAAAAAAATTTGGAAAAACCATTTATGCTTGCTTTTATAACCGGTTGTTAAGAGAGAGAGAGAGTTTTTAGAAAACCTGTAAAATAAATGTGGATACGGGAACAATCTATTGAGGTTCCTCTGCATTTTTCTGTTGTGTTCACAATTATTTATTACTATTACTGTACTTACATTGTGGAGTGGCTAACACTGTCTTGCAAACTTTGCATGTACAAGTACGTAGTGTGATCATTCTTTCTCTCAAAGAAATTATATATAACATTCCGATTTGGGAGTTGTGTCTCATGCTGTGACTTTTCGTTCATCGATAAAAACAGTTTACATATGCTCACTAAGTAAAAATTACTGTTGCGGAAATCAACATATATAACCATCGCACGTCAACAAATGTAGTTAGAGCGAGTTTATCAGCTCAGGAAGAAGTCCGGGAAAAACGGCACGAGTGTGAAAAAAAAGGGGGGGGGGGGTNAGAGAATGACAGCCTGTGTAGAATTTGTTTTGCTGCTTTATAAATGTTGGCCGGACTGCCGTCAACCATGCCGAGGAAAATGGCGTCCCTTTCTGTATGTTTTGTTCGATTATTTCATAAATCTTGACGTCTTTTAGAAATACTGTGGAAGTATATTAATAAGAAGCAATATCGTTTCGTTCAGTTTTTTTTTTGTGGAAGATCTACTTAAACATGTATACGTAATTCAACTATGAATGTAACATTAACTTCACCGTTGCGTCAACATTGCAATGCTCAAAGACACGATTGCGCGCTTCCCGAAATAAAACTTGTTATCATTTCCAAGAAACTTTAATACTAAGGCAAGTCATAGCTGTATTTTTGTCCTAGCTATATTTTTCTTGATTGTGAATTTACAGTGATATTTTTTTTTAGGTTTGATTTTGTTTTACCTAGCGATGTTTAATTACGCTTTGGAACGCAAGTAAACCAATCAATTTCGGTGCCGTGAAGTTAAAAGTTTGAACGCTTAGCAAAGTTTAATGTGTGAAATGTTCATTATGTTGTGTTTATGAGAATACTACAGAGTCTATAGAACATGTGCCCTGATTAATGATACTGGCGGCTGGTTTTGATACTAGTTTCGGTGGAATAAACATTTTGAGAAAATCTTCGACTTTTCACTCAAGATTTTTAATTCGAAGATGAAGTCAAGGTTTAAAAATCTTTGATTCGACTTCGAAAATGCGAAGCTTCGCACATCCCTAATTATTTATACTGTAGAATAAGGCAACATTTTGTGTTTGTCAATTTGGTGGAAAATTATCTGCAATTCTTACATCGTCATAAGCACCAATTCGATCAACACCAACAAATTCGGCAGAAGCCAATTCGAATTGGCATATCTCTAAGTAATCCAGGCAGCTGCCAAGCCTCAAAATAAGATAATCACAGCTCCAAACCACACTCATCAGCTATACCGACAAATTTTCAATTTTCCCGCCACACCCTAGTTTGCCACTGGCCGTTAGGTTCACTTCCAACAATGCCCATCCACCATATTGCAGTGTCCTACAACTCGCCACCTGATGAAGTTGGCCTAGCCAGCAAAACGTCACGATCATGTAACTGCGTGAAAAATGTGTCGTTATTCTTTGTGTGTGTACCTGTTGACAAGTACTAGACTGTGAGTACCTCAATTCCTGTCCTTTTATATATTTTTGGTAGCCTAGTGGCCTACTTGTAACCTTAACTCACTAATTGTATCTTTTGTACCAGAGATTTCAAGTATACATACAGACCTGTTAAAAATTTGTTTCCATAACAAGTTAGGGTATCTTTGAGAAGTACCGTGAAGCACCAGCACTCATGTATTTGCAGAACTAAAACATTTTTTCACAGTAAATCTCATGCTAGGCAACTGTTCTCACCAATCTCCATATCTAAAATAGACAACTTAACAAATTATGTATATAAAAAAAAAGATTTCTGGTTACAGATATAATTGTCTCCAGTCTTAATTTAACAGCAAACTGTTCTTTTTTGCTTTGGTTTAAATAATTTTTTAAAAATAAAAGTTTTTTTTTTTTTTTACTAATTTGAGTAGGAATTGCAGACTTGAAAATTTTTATGTATGTATATCTTACTTTTGGACAGAGTACCATTTAGGGTAAAGTTCAAATGAGAAAATAATCTTTGCACAGCTTTGAGGGAGAGAATAAAGAGGAGGCAGTGTAAGGGAAGACTTTACCGAATGCTCACCACTGTAGGGAGAGGAACCATGTGACACTGCTGGTGCTATATGCACCAAACTGATAACAATGCTCTGTGTTACCAACCTGTTAAATACCGCCGGTGTGATTTAAGGTCTTTTGACAGGTAATACGCATGCACAAAGCAGCTCTCGTCTAACCGTACTCTGCCATTGTCACTGCTGAACTGAACAATCCCACCCTTTCGTGCAGTGGCACATTTTGTCATTTGAATTTTACTCTAACATGTACTAAAGTAAGGTTACTATGTCTTAGTTTTGCAAATTAATGTGCTGTAATTCTGGACATTACACCTTCTTTGTGGTTACAGAGTACCATATTTCTTGCTTTCCTGATTAGAGCACCCAAACGTGTTCAATGATTTTCTTAGTACCAATCTTGTACCAAAACAATCATTTTTGTTTGGCGTCACTGGTAGACTTCAGTGAAGATAAAATTAAAATTACATCTAAATGGAAGGTTTTGATGTAGTTATTGTGAAACATTGTTCAAAAACTTCAGGGTAAAGTGAAAGTATAAACATATTGAGAGATGTTGGTATCGTGGTTATTTTATCACAATTTCTGATGTGTGTATAGCTTGACAATGTTTCATTTTTATAAAACACGTGGTTGTTTACAACAAACTAGATCAACCAAATTTATAAAATCATTTTTTGCAAATATTTANTTTATCACAATTTCTGATGTGTGTATAGCTTGACAATGTTTTATTTTTATAAAACACGTGGTTGTTTACAACAAACTAGATCAACCTAATTTATAAAATCATTTTTTGCAAATATTTATGCTGCCACACTGTAATGTTGAGTTGAGTGCTAACGTAAATTTTGTATGGTTAAGAAATGTTAAAGTGAACTTAGGACATCAGTGAGCAATAAAACAGTTCAGATTTTCTCCCTTAAGGGCATTTCTTAATTTTTTGCTGCAATAAATTTTACTGTGAAAAGTTCTTGAAAAGAATAAGACAGGCTGCTTAAAGTATTTACTAAGTGAGTCAAAAAAAGTAATGTGATGGTTTCAATAGTAAAGTGTGTATAAAATGGGTAGCATGTGTAGGCCTATTCTGTCAGTATGTGACAATTAGTGAACCATGTTTCCATCAGAAATGTAATAGCATCATCACCCGTAACTTAGTACATGTATGCAAAATGCAAAACAAACTAATTATGTGTAACAATAGCTGGAAAGTTGATAAGAAGCATCTAAGTTTGTCAGTTTTTTTTGGTTTTGTTGGTATTTATTGGTACGCATTTGCAATATTTCGTGTTGGTGCAGCAGATTACAGTTATACCCTTTCTAACAAATTGCCAGTAAAAAATTTTTCTACCTGATAAATTTAAATTATTTAGCACCTGATCAATAAATCCACAAGTAAACATATGAGCNAGTATGTGTAACAATTGCTGTAAAGTTGATAAGAAGTTTGTCAGTTTTTGTTTGGTTTTGTTTGGTTTTGTTGGTATTTATTGGTACGCATTTGCAATATTTCGTGTTGGTGCAGCAGATTACAGTTATACCCTTTCTAACAAATTGCTAGTAAAAAATTTTTCTACCTGATAAATTTAAATTATTTAGCACCTGATCAATAAATCCACAAGTAAACATATGAGCACTCGTGATGTTTCTGAGTTTCCCTGGTTATTCAACTTACATTTGTCAGTCCTGCCTTCAACATTTTATAATGGTGTTGCTGTAATATTAATGCAGACATAGACATAGTTGCCTCGTACTGCAGTTGAAATTTAATTACAGTATTTATTTATTTATTTATAATGTAGCAACCTGATTACCCACTATTAAAAATATTTTTAAAATCTTACTGATAGAAAGCTTTAGAGTTTGGCACATCTGGAATTGCCACATCTTGTTTTTTGTATCTTAACAAAAAAATTAATTTGGTTATAATGTTGCAGCCATCAAAAACAGATGATTGAATCTCAGCGCGGGTCAGTCACTCTGCAAAAGCACGAAATGTAAATAACGGTACCATAAATAAAACAAATGTTGAATATTTTCCTATGATATTTATTCAATTTTAAGTAGTAGTTCACATTACACAGCCTAGACATGAAACAGTTTGCAATACAATGAGCCAGGTGGATTATGAGAACATTAATAATCATTAATAATAGGGATGGGTCGAATAACCAAAAATGTCGATTCCGGTTCCGGTGCCGATTCTACAATTTAAATATCGGTTCCAGTATTCGGTTGTATGTATTTTGAATACTTGCCTTTTGCTTGCAACTTCATTAAACCAATGCAGGTAATATTCATTAAATGTTTCATTTAACCGTTATATGGAAGAATTGAACAATAACAAATTTGTGAAGATAAGTTTTAATGTATACAGATAAACTTGTATTAAATTTATTTAAGGTTATTAAATATGTAAAAAATTATTCTTTTTTTACATTAATATGTGGTGATTGTGATATGTTTGGAAAATACTTTAATTAAATAACTCGTGGCGCTAAAACCAAAACATTGTGGCGTGCTGTATGATAAAGGTAACCTAACCTACAAAAGTTCGTTAAAAGAAGGTCAACAGCTGGGTGGNATACTTTAATTAAATAACTCGTGGCGTTAAAACCAAAACATTGTGGCGTGCTGTAGGATAACTGTAACCTACGGTCGTTAAAAGGTCAACAGCTGTGGTGGGCCACGGGATTTCTTATCTTTTCCTTGCTCCTTTTATGGTGTCTGGGCGGTCCTTTTATTTGTTGCGTCTTTTACACAGTGACTCATTGGTTTTTTTTTGCCGTGATGGAATGTGACACCTAAAAAAAAGACATCTCTTCTTCCTCTTACTCCCGGCCCGCGACCTTACAACCAAACAAAGNAATTATTCTTTTTTTACATTAATATGTGGTGATTGTGATATGTTTGGAAAATACTTTAATTAAATAACTCGTGGCGCTAAAACCAAAACATTGTGGCGTGCTGTAGGATAACTGTAACCTACGGTCGTTAAAAGGTCAACAGCTGTGGTGGGCCACGGGATTTCTTATCTTTTCCTTGCTCCTTTTATGGTGTCTGGGCGGTCCTTTTTTTTGTTGCGTCTTTTACACAGTGACTCATTGGTTTTTTTTTGCTGTGCTGGAATGTGACACCTAAAAAAAAGACATCTCTTCTTCCTCTTACTCCCGGCCCGCGACCTTACAACCAAACAAAGAAGGCTTGGAGGAATGTATCAATCGGCTAGCAGTGTTGTTTACGGCGGCGGAGGGCTGAGAGTTAAGAGAGAGAGAGAGAAGGAAGAGGAGTGTTGATGTAAGAGCGAGAGATGAGATAACAGACTTATCCCATACACTTCCCTCCAAACATCACCCTTTACGACTACCACTCCATAAAGGGTTTTCCGTGTAAAGCAGGCACCCCAGAAATGTTTTCCTTTATGTTGGGAAAAAAGGGGCGCGCTATACATGAGTAAATACCATAGTTATTTTTGTAACAACAGAGTTTTGCCATTGCTGTGTAGAACAGAGAACCGAGTAATTGTTGTCAACCTAAAACCGGTTCCGAGTCAAACCTCAAGAACCGGTGTAAATTGGAACCGAAGAACCGAACCGACCCATCCCTAATTAATAATTTAAGTGACATGACCATCACTGCAACCATGGTCCTGCATGTTGGATGGGCAGCTGTGTACTACAAGCTGCAACTGCCAAGTGCCAAATGTGAAATGTGAATTTCAAGTGGGAAGTGGCAGTGGGCACCCACTGCGAATAATTCTACAGAGCTCCACCCCCACCCCTTATATCATTGTGCCATAAACATACCCCTATAAGGGCATCATGCAGAGCGCTACTCTTATTGTGCTCCCAATCACTACATAAAAAGTCATTGTGCAGTGTAAAAAGTTCCTTCAGACACTCGTGTAAACCCTGTTGCAATCACTTGAGCCAAATGCCCCAAAATAACAAACAACTGTACTTCATGAATTTACTCAAAATAAAGAAATCTACGAACATTTTAACAGTCCTTATCACTAAGCAAAGTAACCGAATCAGTATTCTCAGTTTCATATAACTTCAGTAAATTTTGACAGACGTGACTAACATACACCATGTAAACAGTAAACACCCTCATTTGCAAAGTACTGTGTCAACTGATGATTGCTGCAGGATGCGTGTTATTATGTTGGCGATCTTTGCAATATTTATGAAAGAAAATAGTACTCTGCATTAAAAATTATAATTTAGAAATTTAATGACAATTACAACATTTATGATGTAATTCATGGTCTTATAATAATGTACAATTTTTTGAAATATAGAGCAAGGGCTTTAAAAACATTTAGAAATATTATGGTAGAGTATGCAAACATTATGGTAGATGTAAAATGTCTCCACCCGCCTGGTGAATGCCATTGCCTTTGAACTCTCTTCCATCATAATTTATCTACATGCAAGAATTTCTTGCTTGTGGTGTCGGAATGTTATAAATGCAGTTAATTATTTTTGTATTTGCATATTTCATTAAATGTAGTTCGTCGCAGGTGCCTTTTAGAACAGTATCCTCAGGGAAATGAAATATCAATATGTGTCTGCCGCTTTCCTTGACCATGAAGGGGGAACAACAAAAAAAGTATTTACGTTGTGACGTTTACATTTGTTGGTTTCAACAAACAGCTCAAGTGTTGTCTTAATTGAATAAGTCTGTAAATAAATTATTTCATATCAGTGGCCAACTAAAGTGATTTTAGTGAAGTAATAATCCAAGGCTCACCACATATTTTGGAATTACGAAGTGAACAGTATGTTTGCGTGTTTTGTAGAAATTTTTTTTTGCAATACAGTGAAACTTCCCTATAATGGACACCCTTGGGGAAATGAAATATAGTCCGCTTTTGGGAGAAAAATGAAAATAATGTTGTACATATTTACGTGCAAAAGGCAATTTATTTCACAACACAGAGCACAGAAAACAAATACTGTATGTAGTACATATTACATAAGTAAATTATCTTAAAAATGTATAAAAACAATTAAAAATATTTATGAAGCAATAAAATTTATGACAGAAATTAACACTTAAAAAAGTCTGTTATTTTTGATTGATTTTTTCTTTTAATAAGAATTTTATTTTCAACATTTGACTGAATCCTCAATGCTAAGTCGAGTCCCTCAGCGTCACTGTTTGAAATAAAATTTTTTTTGACCCGCTTAATTTGTATCAAGACTTCTTCAGCCTTCATTGGTGGGTCATCGTCCTCCACTTCTGACTCTCGTAAAATTTCTTCGTCATTTAGGCTTTCCTCTGGAATGTAAACAAATGAAAAATCAATATTTTTTAAAGACAAAAACATTATTACATATGTGTACGAATAAGATCTGCAACATTCAAAGAATTATTTTCTGTGACCAGACTTCCATCGATGTTGGCGTACGTTGTTTCGCTCGTCGGGTCGTATGATGTTAGCAGGTTTTGAAGTTCTCCATCTTCATCAACATCTTGTGGATTTGCGGCTTCATCGCAGGAATTTACGAATCCCGACTTTATGAAGCAATGTAACACAGTTTCTTTGCTTATTTTTTCACGGAGGATTTATCCAATTAATTGCATCCATGATGTTAACTTTCTTTGCAAGATCACTTGACGATGTCACATTGTCCATGTTGGCCAACAGGTGCTTCAAAACACACTTTCTATAGTGAGTTTTGAAGTTCTTTATAATCCCTTGTTTCAAAGGTTGGCATGTAGCAGTTGTATTCAATGGGAGGAATACAATTTCCACATTGCTGAAATTTGTATTGGGATGGGAGGCTGCATTATCCATAAATAAAATAATTTTTTGATTTTGTAGAATTATTTTGTTGTTCAATTTTGTCAACCAAATGTTCATAACATCTTTGGTCATCCACACATTAGAATTAGAATGCTAATCCACGTGCAACAAATTGATATCGAAACCTTTGAAACACCGAGGATTTTTTGCCTTTCCTATGACCAGAGGGTTTTCAAATTCACCAAGCATATTTGTGCATAAGGGCAAAGTTAAACGCTCCTTTGAAACTTTTCCTCCTTGACAACGCTCATTTTTCAACTGCATGGTTTTATCCGGAAGTGCTCTAAAAAATAAGGCGGTCTCATCGCAGTTATAAATGTTTTTGGGTTCAAAACCAACGCAATATTGTTGAAGCTTCTCTGTCCAATTTTGTACTACTTCTGTGTCTACTGAGGCCCCTTCTCCACTAATGGTTTTATAAGATATCTTATGCCGAGATTTGAATTTGTCGAGCCATCCTACAGAGGCTTTAAAATCCATTTGACCTAAATTTTTTGCAACTTCTAAGGCCTTTTCTCGAATGATCGGACCGG
This sequence comes from Clitarchus hookeri, assembly GCA_002778355.1. Taxonomy (NCBI): domain Eukaryota; kingdom Metazoa; phylum Arthropoda; class Insecta; order Phasmatodea; family Phasmatidae; genus Clitarchus; species Clitarchus hookeri. The sequence goes on along the minus strand of NQII01002929.1, from coordinate 277,027 downwards.
AAAGTGGAATGTTTGCAGCCAGAGCATGGCAAAACCATTTGAAAACTGCATCGTCAATGCTCAAACCGGCCGTTTTTGGAAATTATCTACAGGATTCGTCATTTCCGTGTTTGCTGAATCTATCTAAAAGTTCCTTTTTATTTTTTATAATCTCACTCACCTGAGTCTTTCCTATTTTGAATTTTGCAGCGCAGTATCGCACACTTAGTTTTTCACGTTCACTGGCTTTAATTATTTCCACTTTTTCTTTAAGTGTCAAACGCACACGGGGAGGCATATTAGAGCTGTTTTTATCGCTCGAAAATCGGAAACAAACTGAATAGGTAAACATGTTTGTTCAGTGTGGCGCAATTGAAATCTAGGAATTTGAGACAAAGGATGTTAGTGGAAGGCAAACCAAACAGAGGGGAGAAGGCTTTTCTCAGAAAACATTCCTTTCCGGGAGGCTGCTGAAGGCTTTTCTCAGAAATTATTCCTTTCTGGGAGGCTGCTGTCCACTTTTGGGAGATTTTTGGGGTCAGAATATACAGGAAAGAGCTGTCCGCGTCCGTTATAGAGAGTGTCCGCTTTATAGAAGAATTTAATATGAAGAAATGAATGGGACTATGCCGGGGAATCAGAATTTGTCCGCTCAAGAGAGTTGTCTGCTTTTGAGAAGTGTCCGTTAAGGGAAGTTTCACTGTATTTGAAATGTTTTTGGCTTTTTAAATGAAAACCTTTTATTTACCCTAACTTATTTTATTAAAATTAAAAAAAATTTTACAGGTGAAAAATTTGCTGACAAGTTTACATTGTGCATTTTGCACGTCGATATTAACAGTGACATATTTATCTTGTTTTGTTCTTGTTTAAGGTTTTGAAATGTACTTGGCTTAATAAATGCCAATTTAGTGTATTTTACTATATAAAAAAATCCAACAATTTTTGTATGCTAGTTTAACGTCACTAAAACTGTTCAATATTTCTCGCATCTGTAAGAACGACGACACATTTAGTTCTTTCAATGAAGTTACAACTTTTGAGTTATAGTAATTTGAATGTTATTTCCATACAAACAATATTTTCCACTGCATCATCAAAACAATGCAATTTCAAATTCGCTACACACAAGTAGAACAGCAAAAAAATCCAGTTTCACGAAAGACGATAAACTAGAGTTCCCCACCCAACCAATAAAATAAACATAACCATAACTAGTATATTACATGGTCATAACAAAAATCAAACAGGTGGGAATGGCAACCAGCTATAGTAGCCTAAGTACTGGACTGAAGTCAGTCTTTTAATGNTAACAAAAATCAAACAGGTGGGAATGGCAACCAGCTATAGTAGCCTAAGTACTGGACTGAAGTCAGTCTTTTAATGCCTGCCATTGAATTCATAGAGTTTGTTTACAAAGATAGTTTTCTTCACAGACAGAACAGCTGTGGTGGAGGTATACATTGTGACAGCACTTCTTTTCGAGAACTGTCAAAATTTACTGAAATGATATGAAATGGATAATATTAACTGCACCATTACATTACCCCTCTGGTTTGGGAGAGATTTCGAAGAAACCTATCTGAAATTGATACCTAACTTATATGTGGCTACTCTGTAGATTACTACGACTCTGTTCTTTACAAACAAATTAGGTTTACATGTTGATAAATACAGACTGTATCACATTAAAGAAATTCACAACACATGTTATAGAGGAGCGATTTATCAGAAAATATCTACTGGAATGCCACAGTTAAATGATACATACCATTACGAATAGCCATCCCAATTAAGTATAATATCAATTGTGTATTTCGTGCAAGCTGTGGTTGAGAGTGCCTGTTTACACAATGGCTTAAAAGGATTGGTGTTTAAACATAGGTAGACTGCTCATTCTGTTTCCTGGCTGGGATCAGCGCACAACATCTGCAAAGGGGATCCAGTTCTGCCCAAAATTACAAAAAGCCACTGCCTTATCATCATGCCAATGCAGACAAAAGGGCCCTCAGACCTTTCCCAACCAAAACATACTCTCTTTGTGCTATGATCCAAGGACACCGTAAATACTGGAGCAACATCTTACAACTGTATACCTAATACTAGTATCGCCCAACACACTAATACACCTCAACCTACTTGTATCTATTTACACAAAACATGTCTTTATAGCACGACCTTTTTTTAAAGTGAATAATTATTAATCAGAATTGTTAACATATGCTAATGGCTGGTTGCACCATTCTTTCTTTGTTCTGAGATCAGTGAATCTTGGATCGAAAATGATTGTTGGTTCGGGCCATCAACCGTTTCGACACAAACATAGTTTGCTTAATCGTTGTTCATGTGCACTTGAAATGATGATATTTTTAAATATGGCAATGTTGCAATAAAAACAGAGCTTAAATTCTATTGGCCGAGAAGAAATACGTCACAGTTCAGTAAAGGGTAATTTAAAGTTGGGCAAAATTTAGAATCTTAATGTTGGCTATATGTACAAGAGAAGTAAATATTTTTAATAAACTAGGCTATTTTACAAGGTTAGGAGTTGAATATTGAGTAGAAAGTGGGAAGAAAAAAAACAGACAAATTTTTTAGAAAAAGAAAAGTTCCTTCTAGTAGATTTAGTCCAAGCAAAACTGACAGTTTTAGAAAATGAACGGAGAGACGCTGTTTTTGCTAAACAAAAAGAGAAGATATGGGAAGAATTGATTGAAGAGTTTTAACGCTGTTAATGATTTTTACCAAACAGCAAAGCAGCTGTGAACCTGCTATGGAAATGTAAAAATGTGGGCTTGGAAGTCAGCTTCATCAGACAAGGTAATTTACCTATCTGTTCTACTGTTGTATTAGCCCTAGGTAAGATTTGTAGGGAGAGAGATATGTTGATGCTATGTTACTTTTATTTCAAATACTGCTTGCCATTATCAGTCGTGGCACGTGCTAACAATCTACTTTATAACATTTGATATGCTTAAATGTAGCTTAGTCAAATTGTTTCTATACATTAGGATGCATAGAAACAATTTGAAATAAACGAACAGCTAGATTTTTTTTTCATGTTTGTTGTGTTAACAGGTTGAAGTAATGAGAAGTGGTGGGGGAGGGTTTGCCCCCAAGCTCGCGCCAGTGGAAGCCAGGGTGATGGCGTTAATAAAGTGCCAGTTTACACCATTGCAATGTGCCTACGATTGTGATGCAAACTATCAGGGTGGTATTCCAGGTAAATGTTATTAAAAGTTTGTGTTTTTTGTAGTTGTAACAATAAATGTTTACTTTAACAAATTTCATAAAAAAAATTATTTAAAAGTAGAAGGTGGATGGGGGAATTCTGAAAAATGCAGTTTGTGTGGTTTGCATATTTTGCTTAAACCATTTGCCTGAAGTATTTTTCTCAAATTCTGACTCTATAATTATAAAAACTTAACATTGGGGAGTGCTGTAAGGCTAGGTAAATTCTACAATAAAAAATACCAAAGATAATGTTGGTTCTTTCTCCCTGCAGAGCACAATGACTTAAATGAGATATAAATTGAAAAAACAAACACTTTTCTAAAAAAAAAAAAAAAATTAGAATTGCACACTTAAAATACTATTTGAGACTAAATCAGCAAATATAGACTAAGGATCTGTATAATCCTTAAACACTACAAAGATAGTTATAACTTTCCTTAAATTTTAAAAATTTGTAGCTATAACATTGACACCTGCCAAAGCTGAGGTTTGGACGTAGGTGTTGTAATCTGTTCTGTGGCGTGACGCGCCAACACTTAATACTAGTCCTCAGTGATCGGGCGTGGGAATGCTTCGACACTGTAGTTTAATGGTCCAATTCACTAATGAATGAATACAGGGTAATTCATATTTCACAAATCGAGGTTTTATTGTTGCATGAACATGTGAATTGATACATGA
>NQII01002929.1:214844-264275 GCA_002778355.1 Clitarchus hookeri | reverse complement strand
GGGGGGAGGGGGACGGTGACATCACAGTCGAGCAAGGTTTTGACGTGTTGGTCAGACACTGGCGATTCAACTGGCTGACCTTATTAATGCCTGATTGGGCACCAGCCGGTATATAATACATGGCAAGTGACTTGGCGGCATGGTACAAAGTCAAACGTGGGCTTAGCGGTACCATGTACTGGGTGGCACACAGCCACGGGTTTACCTAGCTGACCTAGCTACTGCTGCTGCTGGAGTTGACTGGAACAAGTGCCCTGACTTGGGGCGATGGTGGTGCTGCTGCTGCTGGTGGTGCTGTGGTTTGCTCAGGGAGGGCTGCTGATTCGGTGGTCTGGATTGGAGGCTGAAATAAGGAGTGGGAGGGAACTGGTAGGTGAGGCCTCTCCAGCTTGCTGGTGGTTTGAGCTCGTTCCCGGGGGATTATGCTGCAAACTGCAAACTGCAGTTGCAGCTGGGAGTTCGGGCTGGGTTACAGCTCCCGTTGGCTGCCTTCCTTTCCTGCCATTTCGTACCACTCCGTTGGTTGTACATCATACAGGTAGGTACAAATATCGGCCTCATGAAAGGAGAGCAGGCGGCGATGTTCCCTAGCTTGGTGTAGAACCAAGCCGAGGCCGAGTCGACCAGAGTGGTACCCTATTACTCCAACCGGCGATAATTCAGCGTGGTAGTTGGAGCGGTGGGTTTACCCCGGAAGTCCGACAACGACATTGGATGTATGTCCAAAGGCTGGCAGTCCCCCAGTACCAGTCTGTCAGTCCTCCCGGCGTCAGTTCAGCGCGGTGGTTGCAGTGAATTGGCTGGACTAGCTGACTGGCAAACCTTGGATTGTGTTAGTGATTGTGGCTCTGCCTTACTGTGCACCAGGTGCACAGTACGGGTGGCCATCGACTGGGTGTGTTTTACGACGTACGTGCGCTCGATTAAGGGACCCCACAGTCCTACTCTGTGTTCGATAATTGGTTCGTCAATGACACGGTCTCCTGCTTTACCCTGGTGGGCTGACGTCTACAGAGGATAAAAACACAATCACCCTAGAATTAGCACACTTGAGAGAAAACATTTTTATTCTGTGAGGAATAGACACGGTTGCCCGTACTGCCTCCTAACTAATCAGGAACTGAACGGAAGTAGACTATGTAAACTAGGTGAAGTGGACCTGGGTCTAACCTGAAGAAGAGCAGATGCAGCTAGGTAGCTATATTAACATCTGTCCCTAACTATCTCAATGCCATTGTCAAGAAGGGAATTCGAGGGCCACCACTAGAAGGGTAGTGTTAAATGTGTTGTATGCGGTCTGCTGCCATTTGTGATTGATAAATTGCGTGCAATTTCCAATCGATATGACCTGCGGGTACCCCCAGCGGGGAAATATCTCCGTCTCGAACTTCCGGATGATATTTTGGGTTTCTTGACTCAGTAGGGGAAACGCTTTTACCCAGCAGGAAAATTAGTATGTTACCACCAACAGAATCGGGTTTCCGTTGGTGCTGCTTGGGAAAGGTCCCATCAGGTCAGCAGCCAAGTTGGTCAAGGCTGTGTGTGATCGACAGGGTGCTGCTGTGGTTTGGGGTATAGGATAGGTCTTCTCAAGACAGCACGCCTCGCAGTTATTGACGTACTGTCGCACATCATGGCTTATCCCGTCCCATATGTATCTTACCCCAATGTCGTGCAGCGTCTCCTTAATGCTGGGGTGGCTGGCTTTCGAGTGGCCATGGTTGTGGTGGCATAGGTCCACCCTCAGGTTGGGTATCCAGATCTTCCACTGGGCACCTGGTTGTTCGTTTTGGGACCAAATGACATTGTCCCGGAGTTCGAACCTCTGGGGCATGTCCTGGAGGAGACGTTGGGTTTTCCTGGGTCCTTTTGTTGGTGGTAGCTTATCTGGTACCTGCTAAGTTGGAGCTGGAGTAGCCGGAGCTGCTCTTCGGGGTTTCTGGTAGGAGTCAGAGGGGTGGTCATTCTCTCCCACTCCTCATCTTCTTTGGTACCCCCATTGAGGTCCGGCTGGTGTGATAGGGTGTAGGGCAGGTCATTCGTTTTGCCTGGACAGTGTTGTATCTCGATACCAAATTCGGTGAGGAACATTTCCCACCGTACGAGTTTGGCCTTGGCTTTCTTGCACTGGTGCAGCCATTGGAGGGCTTTGCTGTCGGTAGGGAGTATGAAGTGTTTCCCCTCCAAGTGGTAATGGGACTTTCTTACTGCCCAGATTACAGCGAGACACTCCTGCTTGGTGATATGGTATTTGTGCTCGGTCGCATTGAGTTGGGTGCTTGCATAAGCACTTGAGGCTGTCCGGCGGGGTTCTCTTAGTACAGGACTCCCCCAGCCCGTTCTGGCAGGCATCCGTTTGTAGTATGAGAGGGTTCTCTCCTTATGGTCGGTAGAGTTGTGCGATATTCTGGAAACTCTAATTCAGGGTTAGGAAGTCGTTGCTGTGTTCTTCTCCCCACCGCCAACGCATTTCCTTCTCTAGCAGTGGGTGGATGGGTGTCATCCGTCGGGCTATGGTGGGCACGAAATCTTGTAGCCAGTTACATAAGCCTAAGAAGATGGAAAAGGACTGTTTGGTCGCAAGATGTGGCGCCGTTCGCAGTAAGTGGCGCTGGACTAATGACCTCGACAGTGACTTTGCCTACTGAACTGTACATTCTATTTTTCTGTAAATTTAAAACAAATATGATATTGAAATTTTAAATTATGTTATTGATTAAATAAATTCATTATATCCGTAGCATAAAAAAAAGTTTTGTTGGGTTACAACAATTTGGAAATTCAATTTTACTGAACATTAAAATAAATATTTTTTTAAATCATAAGATTTGAAAGTTTTTATTATCAATAACGATTTATGAATGTTAAAAAACACAGTTAGTAAACGTTGTACCTTACTATTGGTAACTTTCTATACTCGGCTGAATAAAATAAGTATTTTTGAAATTTTATGAAATATGCAGATTATAAATTTTACACAAATTACACCTATAAAAAGAAGTATGGCCACCACGATTCCAGCGTTCTCTAGTGGGTAACATCATAAACAAACATGACCACGGTGATGTCACTAAAGGTCACACGGTTGAGGTCATTGACCCGGAGCAACCTTTTATGATCAATGCCACATCCTACATCCGAATTATCATTTTCCAACATCTTACATCCACACTGTCTATCGGCGACCTCTTCAACTCTGCACATATTTCCCTTATTTACATTAAACTTCATGAATCATACTTGAACTGCCGCAAAAATTTTTTTGTTTTGTTGTTATGCCTGATGTTGAAACATGCTCTGGATAAGTTAACTTTACACTTCTTTATAACGCCCGTCTACCAGAAACTATTTTCCGCTTTTGAGGCACAGAAGCAAGATCACTAAGGATGACACTGACACGCGTATCAAGTATCCCCTTGCCTCTACGTGCAAGGCTCTGAACTGGCGTGCAGACTTTTCGTCGTGCTACGTTTACTGCGGTATTTAAGCGATAACTCTATAATTTTACCAGTCAAAAGTTTTTATTAAAAGTTTAATGCAGACTTATACTAGATCACAGATACATAATACATAAAAAAATATATATCAGTTTGGAAAGGCTGTTTTTGGTCATTTTGAAGGGTTTCAAGTTAATGTTAGCTACATGAATGACATGTTAAACGTTGCACTCCATACCAGTCTGAAGTGCGATTTCTTTCCGTGCCTCAAAAGTTAGCAAACACGTAGAACAGGTTCTCTTGAAATATGTATTACGAACACACTGCAACGCCATTGGTGCGGTGGGCAAGGTAGACGGCGTCGATAAGTGAAAGAAGTTATACAAGTAATTTGTTGGTTTATTTTATATTATGTACGAATATATTAATTAAATTTTATACTTAATATATAACTGGAATTTCAACATTTTCGTTAAGAATCTCAATACTTTGTTTCAGATCATCAGAACTGTCATTCACACCGCAAAGTCTATATTTGGGGAACTTGGAACCAGGTTGCTCCTATTGGCCTAATATTTCTGTGGAGATAGCAACACCAGAAAAGAGGGCTACTTATCCCAGTAATCTTTCAAGCGCAAATTAATGTCAAGATGAACTCGACATAAACACAACAGAAAATATTTCTGATATATCAGATATCAGTCTGCTACCTTTGGCGCCTGAAGGTGATGTCAATAGTAGCAGACAATCTGAGTTTCCAGACTTTTCTGAACACACAGAGAGCTATGCTACAGCACCAGATCCAAATACTTCAATCTCAACCTCAGCAACCATTAAAGGGAGATGTATTTTTGATAGAAATCATTTGTTTTCTGAAATATCGAGAATAAGTAGACACAGTAAAATTTTTTATTTTTTACTTCAACAATATGGTATTGCTAAAAGAAGAAAGAAAAGGAATGGAATGTATGTACCACTTTAAATGCTCTATGTGTGGTCTGAAGGATAAAATTAATTCTGAATGTCTAAAATCCAGCAAAGTATGGATGGGCATCAATGATTCTTGGGTCAGTAGCATTTTACTCACTGGCCAAGGTTTTTTGCAGCTTACACACATTGCCTAGAATTTATAAATTCCATGCATGGCAAGAGAAACATTTCAGAGACGTCAGAGACATCTGTCAGGTGTTATAAAAAAGTTGCTTGGCGAAGAATGCAAGAAGCTGGAAGAGAAGAAGCGAGTTTAGCCTTAGAAGTGGGGGAAGTTGATGAGGAAGGAGTACCTGTCATAGCTGTAGTTACCGATGGAGCACGAAGTAAACAATCTTATGGGACAAATTTCAACGCCTTGTTTGGAGTGGTCAGCTATCCCTATCTCAAATTATAGGATTTTTTTCAAGCATATGCCAAATTTGATTAGGGTTTGCTGGTTTTCTTGTTTTAAGCCTGTATCATTGGTGCCAAGACCAAAAATGTTATTTTTATTAGGACAAGGAATGCTTATTGCTGCATTTGCGAGTGAGCTTCTTCAATAGACGAGACTGTTAAACGACACGTCTGTCATAAAAATTGGGCCAAGTCGTCGACTGATATGAAAACAGATATCATTGTTGAAGGCTTCCGGAATAGCATCGAGATGCATTACTTGAAGTACAACAAAGTAATAAGTAAGTTTTTATTAATGTATAAAAAAAAGGTATCCAGTCTATTTTGTGTTGTACACAACTGGTAAATAAGTAAAGCAATGCGTTAAAAATAATTAAATTATCAGAAACAGATTTACTTAACAAAATTTATTAAACCTAATTCATACAACGTAGAAAATCTAATTTCAGTAACCTGATCCATGCATTTTAAGTTTTTAAATCATAGACGGTTTTTATATTGATTGCTATTTTTGTAATACTCTTTAATACAGAAATTAAATATTTTTCTATGTTTTAGTTACACTAAAAATTATAAGCTGTTCCACTGCATATGCCTACATTAATAGCATAATAATAATTTTACTAATTCTATTCATCCAAAAAATACACGTCAAAAAAAGTACGAATAATAATGGGAGTAGAGTACTGAGATTGGATGAGGTTTGGGTGGCAGTTTTCTTAAGTTAAAAAGAACTCCACAACGTAGACACGGACTGGATAAATTTTCGTGATTTTATAATATGCTGAAATGTTCAGTACTGTCAAAGAATCTCATGAAAAATAGAATATACCAATCCATGTATAAATCAAAAGTTCAGATATCTTACGTCCCATGGGAGTACTGGCATTTATTTAAAACCCATGTGAAACCGAATGCTTATGAAAATTAACATTATGCGCTGCTGAATACCAACGTTTCAGTCTTCTGTGTAGACTTTTACTGCACAGCAAATTCGGATACACTGAACAAAGTCAAATTTCTGCCATTAACGAATTTCTCGAATTGTTACATGATCATCGAAATACATATTGTGTCTCAAATGTGTAGTTCCAGTTTTCAAGCTTTCACCTGTGTTTGTGATATTATTTACGAAAATGATTCTAACATCCTGTACCTAATTAAAAAAAGTCCATGTAAAATGTCTTGTTTCTAAAGTTACAAGGGCCGTATTTATAGTAAAACTCTAAATCGTTTTCTAGTCAACAGTAATCGCTTTCAGTCGAGAAGTAAAAGTACAAATTATCTCATTCTATGATAAGTATCAAAAGCTAAAACATGTAAATGTGCACGTGTGTCTGCGCTAATAAAATTAAGTTGAATAGTGAACATGAATTAAAACGAATATGAAGGCTGTGTGTCCTTGTCGTGTAATTTCATTGCAATTTAGCATTCTTTCCCAGGAGAGAAAATTGTATGTGTTCATGCGATTATGTCTGTGTATTCCCCCTCTCCTAATATTTTTTAACTAACCTAATAGCCTATAATAAAATTCTGTGGATGTGTTATGCCAGGAAATTTCATCCCGACGCAACGTTTGATCCGAGAATATACTTGGAAATTATGAAACTGTGAACGTGAAAATGTGCAATTTGATTATAGACACGTATTTAAAAAAATGACGAAATGTTGAACATTTTTGCCAAGTAAATACATATATATACTTTTCATTTGTATAACAACAATGCTCACTGTGTAATATGTTGATGTCATGGTTTAGGTCGTAGGTTGAAAAGTAAAATGGCACGGGTTTGAGTCTGGTTGTCAGTATCTTTTTGTATACAAATATGAATTATAATTTTTGAATCAGTTTTCTTATACATAAATTTTTTTTCGAAAGCAAACTAAACAATGTGGTTTTAGATTTGCTACTTATCAATGAATTTGATATACAAGATTATCCATTGTAATGTTACAAATATATATATTGCAAGTCTACTTTGAAAGTCATTGTATTTTTTACAATAAAAAGCTTTGCAGTTCTACACAGGACTCCTCGGCAACAGGGTTGCCAAAGATTTTCTTTGTAAAAGTACAAAAAAATTTATATTGTATACTATAAGAACGTTAAACCTTAACTAAAACACTGTTTTCCTCGTATGTACAGGTGATGGCGACAGAAGCGTGATGGAACTGCTGATCGCAAATCAACCATAAAATTTGCCTTTCCAAGAAAGAATAAATGAATTGCAAAAGGACATCCATAACAGACCTTTCCATGTTTTTGGTGATCATGGAAGATGCCAAGAAAGAGGTTATTTTTGCAAAGGACCAAAGGATGGCGAAGTATGTGTAGTGGAGGAACTGAAAGCAGTAGGTATGTGGGATGAAATAATGTCAGCGAAGAACCTCGTTGCCCACCACGCCAGTAGCCTTGTTCACAACGTTTCTACAAATAATGTTGAAAGATTCAATTCAATTCTTTGCAAATTTGTAGGATGTAAGAGGGTGAACTTTTATTTGCGAGGTGGGTACGATACAAGATGCAATATCTCTGTTATCGAACATAACACTAAAGAGGAAACGCAAAGGATGCTTCACAAACAAATGACACTTCAAAGCCCAGGCTTATATTGCACTAACAATATTCGCAACAAGCAAAGGTCAGCGCAGAAAAGGAGAAAGCGACAACCAGGAAACCCTAAAAAACTTAAACGTAAGAAGTTAAACATGACTGGTCCAGACTGTCACTATGGTAATGTTAATTCAGAACCGGAAATGACAGAGGGAGAATTTCGGAGTCAAGAAGAAAATTTTCTCCAAAAGCTGAGCCTTAATAACTGTGACAGAAATTCTCTTCAGGCCAACACAAATGCACAGTACAACTCTCATCTTTGGCTAACAGAACGATCGAAACGGGTAACAGCCTCATCTTTCGGACGCATTTGTAAAATGAAGTCGTCGACCCCAAGAGCGAAGACTGTGATATCTCTAATTTACAGTAGTTTCCATGGAACAAAGGCCACGAAGTACGGATTGGAAAAAGAGCCTTTAGCTCTTGAACAACTAGCAAAGGCACTAGGTAAAAGTGTGATGGCGTCAGGGTTATTTGTCGATAAAGATATGCCTTGGTTAGCAGCTACCCCAGATGGTCTGATAGACAGTGATTCCATTGTCGAGGTCAAGTGCCCTTTCAATGCGTCACACGTCACTCCCCAACAAGCAATAGAACAAAATAAAATAAAGTTCTGTCGTCTTGAATCGGGAGAACTTCGCCTGAAAGAGGATGACAGATACATGTATCAAATTCAGGGGCAACTGCACATCACGCAAAGGAAGATGTGCTATTTTATCAATTGGACTCCCTTAGGCATGCTTGTTCAGAAAATTGAGCGTGACATGGAATTTTGGAAAACGAAAATGGTGCAAAAATTGAACAGTTTGTACATGGATTTTATGCTGCCTGAACTTGTAGACCCACGGTACCCTAAAGGACTCCCTTTTCGAGATATAAAATAGTGCTGAACAGGATTTATACAGCAGCAATTTAAAATAACAATTCTTTCACAGGTATTCGTACCAAGAGTTGTGATATGTATATAAGTAGCATTTACTTTTTTCTTAGTTTTCTTTAAACCCAGTTTGTTTTACATTTTACCGTATCTATTTATTTTCATGTGTAACTAACTGTATGTGAAAACTACAATCATTTGTGGTGTGGGTTTTTATAAAGGTGTTTTTAATTGTCAATTATTTTTGCGAGGCAATTTTCAAAATACAAGCTAATGCAACTTATTTCAGTGTATATACTAAAATTTAAGTGAAAATAAGGTAATTTTCCTTTGTTCTACCAATTCCATTTAACAGATAGGTTTTGTAAGTGTTGTTAAAGACTGATATCGGCATGTCATCTTTATAATGTAAGAAAAAAATATTGTGTACTCTCTGTTGTGTACTCCTAAATATTGAGTAATGATAATACTCAACATTGCTGGGCATCTGTGCAGTTTAAAATGAAAACCTAAATGAAATAGGTTTCGTTTTGTGAGTTTGGAATACATTCAAACAATATTTATTTATAGTTCGTTATAGGCAGTGTTCAATTTGTTAGTCATGCTGTAGGGATAACATATTACTTAAAAATTTTGTTAAAAAATTTTAAGATTAAATTTTTAATGTAGTAAATACATTTCATATTTTAGACTGTAATGAGTATACTGTACAAGTAACATGCTTATTTCATGTTATTTGTAATACTATTTAAAATTTTCAATAATTCCCTTTAATTATAATTAGGAAAGTTCCAGTTTTTAATGAACTTCATTTCTTATTTTAACGCATGTCCTTAGGTTACGTTTTATTTTTAAACAATGTGACATGAATATTTACGGAACTTGTTCTGACAAAAAATTATTTCTGTATCAGTTTTTTTCGTGGAAATTAGTTAGTTTCATGTGGGATGTTTCTGTTTCCCTTATTCGCAACCAACAGAGGCCTATTTTAAGTTTGTGAAACACTAAGCATTGTTTTGCTTTCGGAACGCGCCATTCGGGGGGTTCATTAACATACGATGTACGGCCATGAATAGTTAGTTACTTTGAATGAGGAGTTAACAGTGATTATTGACTCTCAATACAGGGAAAACTTCAGGAGCAGAGGACGCGAAACCAAACACACGCGTGGTGATTGTAGTTTTGTTGCAAATATGAAATCGCCCCACTGCAAATCGTTTACATTACTTTTAGACTTTTTAGTATATGGTTTTCTTGCTTTCAAACATATTACTCAAATAGTGTTACAGCATATTGCAGGGACAGCAGAAACAGTTTGCTAAATTAATTAACTTGGATTAATTATTATTATAATTCATTTATTGAGTAATCCTGATAAGGCTGAAAAATATGTTTTGTAAGGCGGAATTATTGTTACTTGCCTTAACGAGAACAATTTCTTTTTTTTACAAATAGTTCAAAGTTTAGAATTTTGAGATCAATTTGAAGATGTCGTTTTACTGAACATAACCCGTTATGTGCCAATTGAGAGTAACTGATCATGTATTTTTGCTCTACTATTTGTATAGCTATCCATTAAAATGTGTAGCAGCATAATCATAACCCGGATATGTGTTTTCCGTTGAACTTAAATAATTCCGGTCTAATTATTTCCGTTGTAGTAATGCTGTTGAACGGAATGTGACAAAGCACCGAAGAAAAGCATGCAGTTTTCTAAAATTATACATATATAATATATATATACACACATATCACGCTTCAGTAATTCAGTAATTATAATTTTATTATATCTCAACAGCATTTGGGATCATGTAGGAAAAATTTTTTATAAGTCTGGAAGTTATCCTAAAGCCATTTTTGAAATCGTTCTTTTATCACTTCAATGTCTTAAGAGCTGCAACTATCAAAAGTTCAGTAACACTTATTTTCAAAAAATGTAGTATAAATATATATAAATCTAGCTCTCCACCAAACACCACATATGTGCAAGTAACATACTGAAATTGCGGCGGCATTGATGAAAAATTAAGCGATACATATGTTTAAAACATTGCATCAAAAGTACATGCAAACTTATCTGTCCGTCATATATGAGATGTAGAAATTTATAATACAATAAATAAAACCGATACTCAGAAAAAGCGGTACAGTTCCACATATTTAAGATTACGCAGGGTCAAAAAAATCTGTAAGTTCAAAATATAGTTTATAAATATGCATGTTGTAAATTTAAGGATTTCAACATACCTTTAATTTCTACGATAAAATCAAATAATATCCTAACTATCTGGAGATTTAATATTATAGGGGCAATAACATATATTATAGGGGCAATAACATAACTGATCAAGATATTATACAAATGTAATTTTTGTTTATTTTATTTTATTATTTTTTAAATTATTAAGTATGCACTTTCTAACTTCCTCAGAATTTACCTGAACAGAATATTTGTATAGTACAGAAACTTTTTATGTTAAATACTGCTGAAATACATACAATATGTATTTGTTATTTTGCAATAGTTGTTATTTATTTGTATTTACGAATAATAATTAAAGTGTTTGTAGAAAATTATAAGTTAAGTTATTATTTAGCACTTTTTCGCTGTGTACTGTCTGTGTCCAATTGAAGCGTAGGGCATCAACACTGTTACGGGCAAGGGAATGGCTATAAAAGGCGAGGACGGGCCAATAGAAGCGTAGGGCATCAACACTGTTACGGGCAAGGGAATGGCTATAAAAGGCGAGGACGGGCCAATTATTTATTATTTTTGAATGAATATGAAACAACCACCTCTATTTCTGTCACTTTCACGGAGTGAAATTGTTTTCATATATCCGTAATTTGTAGTCTAGTCGTATTAAGAACTCGCTCTTAAATATTACATTGTTCGACAGTTTTCTTTCTAAATCTGGAAATTTTGTTACATGCAAAGTAAGATGCAAAATTGCTAAACTCGTTAGTATATGATTTTACTCTATATTCAACTATATGTAGGCTCCTACTCCATTATGCTTTGTTTGCCTAGTGTTGGGCACTTGTCAGTCTGTCAGTCACTAACACTTGCTACTGAGTTTTCATGTGGATGATGGGCAATGCAAAACTTTTTTAACGTCCTGCAAAAAAAGGTCATTGTTATTTTAAAAATACGTCGTGAAAGTAGGGAGCTGATACGTTCCTTTTTAATAAAAGAATTTGAACTTTTCTTGAGCAGAATTACACATTGTACACATGTATGGTTTCCTGAAATGAAACTTTCCGGAAGATAATTATATTTTTGGAAAAAAAAATATATATATATATCTTATGTTAAATTATTTACTTTTATTAACATTTAAATATGGCACTAAAGATGCAAACAGGGAAGAGTTAAGTTGTGTGCCAGTGTCATTCGTTGACATATTCAGAAAGCCATGTTGACGTAAAATCCGCCACCCCACTTCTAGACACTGAGCCACATCAACGCTCCTAATTTTAAGGAATAATTAGTTGTAATAGAAGTAACCAAATCAACTGTAAAATATTGGTTGTTCCCTTGCAAGTGGCAAAAGAGTTCTTTCTCGGTAAAATATGGTAACGACCACGATTAACATAATGTAAGGCCATTCATTTAAGTGAAACCCACGTTTTTATTGTGGTCGTAGGTAGAATCAACTTTGTTGTCACCCTGGTTGCGCTTCCATCGCCACAGGGCTCAAAACAACCTCCGGGTTGTCAGCTCATCATCAATATTATTATTATTATTATTATTATTATTAATATTACACTGTGTTTTTTATGCATGTGTTCAAAATTTATTTTGTCTTTGAAGATGAACATCCTGCTTCTAATGTTTACAATTTCTTTGTTGAATAAATTTAATTTTATTACGGCACTAGCGTTTAAACCATAGCATGCTATTTTGCTACTCTTGTATCATTAATATCATTAATTGTACTGGCTGAACAGGAAAGAAAGAACCGTTCCTGTAAAATAGGCATGTCTGGTTCTCTCACAGAGGCTTGTTGACATCGCCTGTGGAAAAATGTACGCATATTTGTATTATGAGTGTATTACGTAACATTACGTAAACCTTATTAAAAGGCCTTGTGAGAAAATAGACTGAATGGAAGATTTGTATTTAAATGTCATTTTCTATAAGTACGCAATAAATGTTAAATATATAAGACTCTGCGGCTACGATTTGAACACAAGGTATCTCCTTGTCATGAGCGCCCGGCGCTCGCCCCTACGCTATAGCGAATATGCAGGTAGAAGGAAAGGCACGAGTCAAGAGTACGCTTGGGAAGCACCCTGCTGCAGGACGATAGCACTCCGGGAAGGAGGGGTGAAAGCAGCTAGAGCGGGTAGGGGGAGAGAAGGTACAGTAGTTCCAACTGCGGCCACTCTCGCCCGCCCGGCTGGCTTGACCGCGAGACCGGTTCGACGAACTTGTTCTCAGGTAGGCGGGCGCCTTAACATAGAAGTATCTTATTTTTGCTTAAATTAAAGTTTTACCTATATTTTATTTATAAATTATAATATTTAATTTATAATAAATATGAATAATAATAGTGCGAAAACATCTGTGTTGGTAGCGCTTAGAAAGAAATAGAAATAGTTATCATGCAAAATATTATTACAACTGAGTGCACAAAAATTTTAGTGTGTTGTCCTTTAGTGAAATTTTCTAGACTTATTTGAGTTTAGTTTGCATGAGGCTGAGGAATTTCCTAGAAGTAGAACTTTAGCAGGACTTCAGAAAAGTGTGAAGTAACTGTGAATGGATTATAAAAGGGATTTCACACAGGTTGACTTGCATTATGCTTAGAATAAGCAAATTGACAATAAAAATAATTGTGAATATAAACAGTGACATTGTACATGTGAAGTAACTTGACAAGGTTAAACAATGGTTTACAACATATGGGATTTAGGAAAAATAGTTCGCAACGATATGAGCATTCATTGAATCGATTAGCAAAATGCTAGATACAGTTATGTTAGAGACAAGCGAGTATCATAAAGAGAGTAGTTGCACAAAACAACGTGGTTTGTAATGGGCTAGCCATTGTAGCGTGAGGCGCATTACTAAACTTTAGCAATGAAATATTTAAGAATAGGCAAAGCCATTCTAGCATGAGGTGCATTACTAAACATTCTCAAATATTAGTAATATAAAAGTAGTCTGCATGAGGTACAGCTTGGCTTCCAGGCATGCTTTTGTCTAGGGTTTTATATCATAGGCCCATTATATTTACATTTTTACTCAGGCTCACTGCCTTTATTCTTTAACTGGCAGGTAGGCTGCGTAACTTCAACAAAGCAGTTAAGTTGCTAAACTTTAACTTAAATAAAGGAAAACTTTACATATAAAAGCAGAAAATAACATCGCTTAGTATGTTCAGTAATCTCATGATTCAGTGCGTATAGTGGAAGTAGAGCTATGACTGAGGACTATGGCTATGAAACAAATTGGCTGAATGGACAAGCCATCCATTTCTGGTTACATTGACCACAATACATGACCAGGTGTTTGCTTTGCTTGCGACCACTTCCCTTCTGGGAGGGGCGTTGGCAGACTGCTTCCCCGCCTCTGTGGTAGCTGGCGCAAAGGACGGAGATTGCGCCGGAGGGAGCAGCACTGACTGCTCCCTGTGTACTGATTGGCCCACTAGGGATGGCTCTGAGTACTCTCTTCTCCCCCTGGTGGGCGCTGGTCCCGGCGAACGCAGGCACTGTGGCTCTGGAGATGGCGGTGGCGTGATAGGAATAGGAGCCTGTGCGTGGGATGCAGCTTGGCTCGTGGCTAGTGCCATGAAGTCTGCTGTGTCACACACAACCATATGGCCATTCTCTGGTTCTACTCGTGGCGGCAGCGGTGTACTGCTTGGGGTTTCCTGCTCGATCTCAGGATTGCTGGCTCTTTTGACATGCGTCACATGCACCTTGTGTATATTGCAGTTGCTGTCTTGGATCCACAAGGTGTTTCCTAGTTTTTCAGCTACTTGGTACGAGCTTTTTCTTTTAGGGTGGAAACTGGCATAGAAATGTGCGGCTTTGCAGCTGAGTGGTCGTGTCTTCACGCACACATTTCCCCTTCTTGTACTGTGTCTCCTGGTTGCCATATAGGTACGGTGTATTTGCGCTCAATATAGTGGGCTTGGCTAGAGCGTGTTGCGTTCATACAATTTGTTTTCTCTGTATATTTCTTCAGCTGGAGGAATTTTGCTCAGCTCTGCTTTCCAATCCCACTCCTTGGGATGATGAAGAGGGTGGCCAAACAGAAACTTCTATAGCTTCATTCCGTTGACGGCGGAGCATGAATAGTATATCAGGGAGATAGGTGTCCCATCTTCTGTGACCTCCTTGCATTTGAATACAGAGACCTTGTTTATTTCCTGATTCCTCCTATCTGTCGTGTTCCTCTGGGGATGGTAGCTGGGCCTAGTTCAGTGTTGAACTCCCCATCTGTGGCAGGCGTTTTCTGATGCTGCTGCTATGAACTGGAGATCATTGTCGGTTAGGATGCAGCGGGGATATCCCCAATTAGACCTCAACCCACCAAGATCCCATAAGTTTAAGGCTTTTGTCTTTTGGCACTTGAACTGTGTTTCAGCATGTGTGAAATAAGGTTTTTTGATGAAACTATTAAATGTGTCCCCAATATGTTTAGCTACGAAAAGAAAACATATCCTAGCTGAGGCCTGAATGGTACTTTGAAGATATCATGTGTTCTATAATTATTATTTTAGAGTCCTCCAGTGTAATTTAAAAAGGGTTTTTTGAGATTGCTGTATTTTAAGAAATATTACCTGTAAAGACATACTACTTGTAAACAAGCAAAACTATGATGGGAATCTGTATTTAACTTTACTACAAACTTTCTATCAGTAAAATTTCATAGTCACCCTTTAAAGTTCATTTGGTACAAGCAGCACGACAAGAACACTGCATGCCAGTTCAGAGTCTTGTGCCTTGCAGTAGTGGTGCATTTGATTTGCGGCTATCTTTATCACTCCAGTACTTCTTGGCCTCAAGCAGATAATAGCTGCAGGTAGGTAATCTCCTTAAGGAATCTCAAGTACACACCTCAAAAATGTTTTGCGCCACCTGGATGTGAGTTACTAGGTTGCTCACAAACCAATAGAAAGTATGGGATGAAAATAGACACTGTCTATACAGAATACCACGCGTGACATTCCAGTGCCTCTTTGTAATGCACGTACTGTCCCAGGGAACATCCATCATGAGCAACCAATTTACAGATGATGCAAAACTTTTTTTGATGTGTGTAGAACCGGTACGAGAAAGGATTAATGCTTTTTCTTGCACACCTTAAAAATGCCCAAATAAAAGTAGAGAAAATAAATATTTTGTTCACATATTTTGTGTGTTCTCTTTGCAGATATTAATGTGTGAGTAGCAATTGGCCATTTAAAGAGATGTAGTAACTGATATTTACTTGTGTAACATTCAACATATTTACTCACACGTAACATTCAACATATTTACTCACACGTAACATTCAACATATTTACTCACACGTAACATTCAACATATTTACTCATGTAATGTTCATTCTTATTTGACCACATTTTTATCCAAAAAAAAAATTAGGTGCAGACATTATGCAATGAAGTCAAAAAATGTTTTTAAAATTCAACATAATGTTTTGTATGAAAAAAGGTTAATAAGTTCGTTTTAGTTTTCACTTGCTGTGATATAGAATATTGCGAAAAATTGTTAAGTGTCGTGACTCGTCCATGACCAACCCAGCTTGCATGGGGTCGCGCCATGCAGCTGTGTGTGTGTGTGTGTGTGTGTGTGCGCGCCACTAGCTGCGAGTTGCCGCCAGAGCTGGCTGGCGCATGCAACTGGCAACCGTGCAATAGCTGCTCAGTCAGCAACAGTGCAGTGAAGTCACCACGTCTGCAGCTCATCCTTTCTAACTACAACCCTCTTCCCATCCCCTAGCCAATACTTTTGACATGCGCTGAAGGAGAAACATGTCCGCCCTGGACATGTTCCGGCGTAAGAAAGGCAGAATGTCAGAATTTTAACAAAAACAGAGTAAGGTCGTGACGTGTGAAGATACATGACTTGTGAAACACCTCATTTCCCTTCCTCTCCTATTTTATGATTTTATACCGGCATTGTGCTGAAAGTAACCATGTTTAGGCTACATGCGATGCTACAGTACACATGCAGGCAAAGTGTTACACTGTAGTGCTTAGACTGCAAATGGTTTATTTAGGTCACAGCCCAATGCCACCCTTAGAGTGATGTACCTTCCCTTTCCCCCCATGTGCCGATTGCATCGCTTGTTCTTAGAGTTGAAACNCCGATTGCATCGCTTGTTCTTAGAGTTGAAACTAGAGATGAAACGAATAGTAATTTTGCCGGATACCGGATATTCGACTGGGTCACAAGCCGGATGGCCGGATATCCGGCGACCGAATATTCGGCAGGTCTGAGTGTGATTTCTTCTTAGAAGAAATATTCATGTCGCAACATGTTTGTTTTCCGACGCCGGCGCATAGATACTCGCGGGAGTGCAGTAAGCAGGCGGGAGGGGTAATGAATGAGTTCGCTCACTCATTTGTTTTGTTTTGTTTGAGCCGCCATTTGTTGACGTTCGGGTTTAGGTGAAATTAGTGAAAGCAAGTTACGAAAATGTCAGCGCGAAGTAAAAGATCCCCAATTTGGCAATATTTTGATATCAGCAATGACAACAATAAGTTTGCTGTGTGTTCGTTGTGCCAAATGCAAATCTCTCGTGGTGGAAAAGGAAAAAAAGCAGGTATGTATTCAATTATTTTATTATCGGATTTAGCTTTTTGTATCGAAAATATTCCGCAATTTAACGTGAATAAAATTTATTTCAAGTTGATCTACTAAATTTAATAATAAATAATGATCGTATTCGTAACTAGTTATGTAACCACGGAATTCGAGGGGTTTGTTTTAAAAGATATTATTTTAAGAAACTGCTGTCATACTTTCGTAGCCTTTCGTGAACTTCAAGTAAATTATAAATGGTTAATGGATAGTTAATTTATTGTTGTATAAACTAGTTTACTGATCCGAATTATTTCAAATCTTACTTCGCTTTTATTTATCGATTTTGTTTTAATCAATACGCTTATTTTTCTTTCAGGTACGTCAGCTATGAGTAACCATTTGAAATACAAACATCCGGATAAGTTCAACGAGATTCGTAAGGATAAGTCCGTGGTACTTGCTCCGCTGCCAGCAGCCAATGCTCACCCCGGTCCAAGTACATCGTCGACATCGACACAAAAACAATTAAGTTTGTCTGAATCATTTGAACGAAAATTATTATGGGATGTGAATGATGCAAAGGCCAAAAAGTATCATTATCTAATCACAGAAATGATTGCACTAGACAATGAGCCATTATCTATCGTGGAAAGAGTTGGATTCAAGAGATTCATGGAACAAGCGGTACCCCGCTATGAAATGCCGAGTCGCACCTATATTACTCAAACAATTGTTCCTGATATTTACGACCGAATTAAAACAAAAATTGCAGCAAATATAGCAAATGCTCTCGCGATTTCAGTGACTTCTGACGTTTGGACCTGTTTGCACAACAATGCGAGCTTTTTGAGCTTCACAGCTCATTGGTTGTCTTCTGATCTTCATCAGGAACATGCTGTTCTTGCTATGAAGCCATTCCCAGGATCCCATACTGGAGAAAATATAGCAAAAGAGCTTAATACGATCGCAGCTCGCTGGAACATTAACCAAAGTAAAATACATTTACTTATTCATGACAGTGGTGCTAACATGGTCAAGGGTGTTCGAGTGGCCGAGTATGATTCTGCTAGATGCTTCCTTCATTTACTTGAGAGGGTTGTCACAGTCTCGTTAAAGGTTCAACATGAAGTAGTGGAGATGATCGCTGCCGGTAGACGTCTTGTGACGCACTTCAACCATTCAGGTTTAGCTCATGAGAAACTGATCGAAATACAAAAAGAACTTTGTTTGCCACAGCACCAACTTGTTCAAGATGTAAGTACGCGGTGGAATTCTACCTATTATATGGAAGAACGGTTATTGGAGCAAAAACGGGGTATTTCTGTTTACGTAGCTGACCACGGCATACTTAATAACTTGACAGCTCAGCAATGGGAATTGATGGAACAGTGCGTCAAGCTTTTAAAACCTTTTGAGGAAATTACAAAAATCACCAGTTCCGGTCTCTCTTGCATATCAGAAGTTATTCCCCATGTTGCTGCTTTAAAGAAGTATTTGGACAAAGAAGAAACTGCAAAAATTACCCCTGATATACTGCATATGAGAGCCTCGTTAAGAGCTGAAATAGAAAGCCGTTTTAGCACCATAGGACAAGATCAAAATTTTTTGATTGCAACGTTCCTCGATCCGAGGTTTAAGACCAACTTTTTCGGGGCACTTGAAGCTGAAAGTGCTAGGCAAAAAATTTTGTTGGAGTATTTAAAAATGACCTGTGATGATTCGTCTAACAGTGGATGTGATTCGCCATCTTCATCGCCGGCTAAGAGACGTAGAGTTGATGAGGCGGGATCGACTACAACACGCGAGGCTCACGACACATTTTGGAATTGTTTTGATGAAGTGGCGAATGAAAATAATAGATCGTGTCAGGATCAAGAGAAAAGCGCGATTGCAAATGAAATTGATTATTATTTAAAAACAGCTCGTATTGATCGTAGCTCCGACCCTTACTTTTGGTGGAGTGTCAATACAAACCAATATCCAAATTTGTCAAAATTTCCTAAAATTTATCTTTCAGCTCCATGCAGCAGCGTCTATAGTGAAAGGTTGTTTTCTGAAGCCGGCCTTGTCTATGAAAACAAGCGCAATCGCTTATTGCCATTACACGCAGAACAAATTGTGTTCATCCATCACAATTTGCCTTTAGTTAATTTTGAATATTAATAAATTGTGTTTAATATTCATAATAAAGAAACCACCTTAACTTATTGATTTTCATTTGTTTGGCATGAATTTTAGAATGGATTAAATATTATACCTATCTAATGTGGACAGTAGTTGCATTTATTGCATAAATTTAATCCAACTTTGATATTTTTGTACTCTCCGGTATCCGGCCGAACCGAATATTGACTCACTATCCGGTATCCGGCCGAAATAGAACAAAGGGCCGGATAGGCCGGATAACGGATAGTAACCGGATATCCGTTTCATCTCTATTTGAAACACGTGTAAATGTTTTAACTTTTTTTTGTTTATAAACGACTTTGGTCATGTAAATAGGTGTAAAGAAATTAAACTACTGTTCTTCCCTGGCGAATGGAAAAGTAATGCTGGAATGGCATCCCTTTCTTCAGCTTGAACACCACACTGCCTACTCACTCACCATCTCGAGCTTGCATGGCTATTGTCCTGTTGCCAGTCGGCGCTGCATTAGAGAGGTGTGAGGGGTGGAGAAATGTATTGATCATACTCGATCAGCCAAAAGAGGGGAGGTTGCAAACCAGATAGAGACGGAGATATGGTAACTCAAGTTCAAACCTCGACATTGATGGCATCTTTCCCTCCAAACATGATACAAGTAAATACAGTACGTGGTTTATGTTCAGTTTGTCCTGAGTGAAGGTGTTGATGCCTTTAGACAGGTCACTGGATGGAAGCGTGCTGCCACCAAAGGAAGACTGAGTGAGGATGTCTCTGCTGCATTGGAGCAGTTGCTGGTTGAAGATGGAGGAAATGGGAAAACCCAAGAAAACCTCCATGCCCTGACAGTGTTTGACACGCTCCCCCACAAGAGAACACTCGACCGGATATTTCCTGCTTGACGGTCTGAGATTAAACTGGGGATTGCAGTATTAGGAGGCCAGTTTATCTAAACCATTGAAGTAGCCATCGGTTCACTATTACTCTTGTTACCAGTAGACACACCTTGAAGACCACTAAAGAGCAGGAAAGACATAAACCATTGTCCTAAATATAAGTTTGTACCCCCCTCCCCTCACAGACACAATTTTTTTGTGAATGATATTGACACTTATGTGCATCACAAATGTTATTTTCTTGATGATACCATAACTAAAATAGAAATTAAATTATCCATGAACATAATCATGAAAATAACATTGATGATAAATAATTAAGATTTTATAATTGTTACCACCATGACAGTATGCAGAACATTCAGTATTGTATACTTGTGTTAATAAATGTAGAATTTTACTTGTGTGTGTGTGTCGGTACGCATGTGTACATTTATCTGTGTGTGTGTGTGTATCGGTATGCATGTGTACATTTATCTGTGTGTGTGTGTATCGGTATGCATGTGTACATTTATCTGTGTGTGTGTGTATCGGTATGCATGTGTACATTTATTTGTGTGTGTGTGTATCGGTATGCATGTGTACATTTATCTGTGTGTGTGTGTATCGGTATGCATGTGTACATTTATCTGTGTGTGTGTGTATCGGTATGCATGTGTACATTTATTTGTGTGTGTGTGTATCGGTATGCATGTGTACATTTATCTGTGTGTGTGTGTATCGGTATGCATGTGTACATTTATCTGTGTGTGTGTGTATCGGTATGCATGTGTACATTTATTTGTGTGTGTGTGTATGCATGTGCACAGGCATTTTTGTCCATATTTATTTCTTTCATTTTCTCTCTCTTTCTCATGTAGGTAAGTAATTTTTTTTGGTGACAAAACTATTTGTTTTTAAATGTGAGAAATATATACCTGTGCTGCATGATAAATGCATAAATATGGTGGGAGTTAAACTAAATTGTTAGTAATTTTGATATTTTTTAATATTATAATTGAGTATTGGTGAATGTCACAGCACACAAGGATTGCAGTTTCATGTTCTAGTGCTACAATGTAATCATCTGTAGATTTTTGAGCACAGCACTGCCTATTAAACTGCTGTTCTTCCTTGACAGAGTAGTTGTCATGCTTTCACTGTATTTGTTTTGTAAATGTTGCATTATTATGGTCTGGATGGCTGGTGAAGAGGCAGTGATTTACAGGCAAAGTAATGAGTTTCAGTGTTTGGTTTGTGTCTTCCTTCCTTTAGTCAGTTGCTACTGCAATAGAACCCTTCTATAATGTTCCCATTTATAATTTTTTTGCAATGTATAATGCATGATTGTTTTGGCCCCAACATTTCCTCCATAAAGCACAATGTTAAATATTCTCTGAAATAATGTTTTTACTTTCTCTTGTATAATGTAAACAGTTTCCTATTAATAATTAAATTTATTGTTTTTTCAGATGACTTAATCTACATTTACAGCTTGCACATGTTTTGTACATAGTCATTTGTGGAATCTTTAAGGTAAATTTTTAGATGTATTCTATCCACACCTAGAAGAGTTCAGTAAATGAAATTTGCAATCTATGTGAAATTCCAGACAAGTTCATCCTTAAAAGAGGTTCTGTAAAAATTGACCTAGACAATGTTAAATAAAATTAACATTAAACCACAACCATCACATCAAGCGAATGAAAATTAAACTGAGTAAAAGTGACTCATTTGCCAGCTTGTGAATCATTGGATATTCAGAGAAATAATGGTGTTGCCTCCAAGTCCTGTGTGAACTAGTCACTTACTTATTTGGATAATTATTTATTGAGGCAAGGAAATGTAATCAGAAGAATAACTACCATGAAGGATTAGTTTGATAAGTAACTGTATCTGTTTCTTTGTTTGTTTTGACAAACAAATTTTACATGTTTGCCAGCCTTAGTTGTCTTTCCTTCTTATAATGTTGTCCTGTTTATAATGCCACTTTCTCTTGGTCCCCTGAAGAACAATATAAAAGTATTCTACTGTATTGGTAGTCGTGTTTGGGAAGTTTTCCTTTGCACTCAGTAGTAGTGTGGTTGCAGCAATGCTGACCAGGGAAGGACTGGCAGTGCGGTCACCCAGGTTCAGCCCCGGTGGTCAGACTCTGGTGTGGCTGCAGCGGGCGGCCGGGGGCGCTCACCACGGGGCACTTAGTCTACAGTGCAGTACTTGGGACTCCTCACACCAGGTATGGAGTCTCCCCTCTGTTCTCCAGCACCTCAGTGCATGTTATGAGTGTCCTTGTTGACTCTTACGAAAGTGGTAACTATTAACTACTGTGTTTTCATCAAAGATTACAGTTCGTAAACAGTTGAATTCTGGTTCAGAGTACAGTGGGACAGCACTATAACAACAACTGATGATGACGAGATAAAATATTGCTACAGCGAATTATTAGATGGGATGGTTGAATCCAAAATTCGTTAAATCTCTTGAATCTAAGGAATTCGAAGATCCAAGTATTTTAGACAGAATTTGAGCGAAAGATTCGCCATAACAGGTTAAAGATTTCTTTTAACAGCACATTTCAATGATAGTGAAACCCTGTTATAACATTTTTGGAATCTCGTGCAATTTACCGTGATGATAACACAGTTTTTTTGCAGGTAGAGACCACTGTGTATCGACTCTAAAAATAAATAGGACATAAAGAAATCAGGTTTAGAAGAATGGTTTCCAATTTTAAAACGTCTTAAGCGCTGCCGCAAATATTTTTTTCTGTTTTTGCCAACAGATTGCACTTTTTTCAACTTTTAGGTTAGAGTAACTGTTCTTTTGACAGTTGATAACATAGCTGTTCACTTTAAATTTTATTCACACTTAGTTTTAAAACAATAAAAATTTTGTATTTTACAATTAAAGGGTCATCAAAAAAGAATGCTGGAATTACAAATGATCATTACAAACAAGTTTCTAATGGATATATGTGCACGTGTGGCATCTCAAAATGTTCAGTAAGGTTAAAATTTTTTTTGACAGTGAGAATAACAGTGGCGTGCACAAGTGGGAGTGCAGTCGCTGTTCACACTGTTGTCAGTGTGAGTTGGTGCATGGCAGGATGTGAACCATTCCACAGAAAGCACAGTTTATGTTGTGGTATGCTGAACTGAAATTGTTTGTGGCAGTGCAATGTAAGTGGTAACGTTTGACGCGATCGTATACCAGAGCTGTAATGTAATGATTATTAAGTTGCCCGGCGCCACAGCTCTACGGTGAGCTAATGAGATTATTTGGGTCGTTCGGCCGACGGCCCAGGGGTCTCTGGTAATACACCGTCAGATATTAAGAAATTGCGAGCTGTATGGCCGCTGCGCACGCCTGAAGTAATAACGCACTCAAGTTTAGATGTATATAATGGTTTTATTGAACACTTTGATCAAACACGTGGTGACCGCGTGGTCATATAAACACACTGCTGGATTATAATTACTTAAGACGCGTGACGCTGCTCTCTCCTCGGTGAGATTTAACATAAAAATACTAGTTGCTTCGTGAATGATATGATGCGATTGCTAAGTGAGGTTGCAGCCTGAGAGGCTGGTACCGAGGTTCTTGTGAAACGAGAGACTTACCAAATCGGCTCGCGCCACCTAAGCACGGCCGACACCTGGCGGTGGAGAGATGAAACAAATGCGACTTAAAATGCTAATGAGATGTAAACATGATATACCTTATATAAACATAATTAAACACAATTTACATAATAAAACACAATTACCCTTGTATTTACATAATAAAACACCATTATATTAATATTAAATATAAGTATTGACTCGTAGCAGCCACTGCATTGCCAACTTGAAAATGTCACATGTCCCTGGCTGGCTATGTATGTGATGACTGTTTTGACACACGATAATTATGGTATACATCAATACTGAATAAATACTAAACACTAATGCACTATACTGACGAAACTATATTGGTAAATAATAATGATTAAATTGTTAAACTGAATAATTAATGACACGGTGCACTATCACACATGGACAAATACACTTGATATACACTGAACACACTATCATTCTTGCACACATGTGTGCTGGTATGGTGCATCTGGAGTGGAGGACACTACTGCGGCAGTTACAGTGGGCACAAAGGTAACCGTGAATGCCTGGTTCACGTCACGTTTACACCCACGAGAAAAACTTCAAGATGACAAGGCCTTGAATCTGTGATAGAATCAGNTGCCTGGTTCACGTCACGTTTACACCCACGAGAAAAACTTCAAGATGACAAGGCCTTGAATCTGTGATAGAATCAGTTTAAAGAGACCTGTAATGTCCGACCGACCAAGAACATCAGAAGAAAAAGTGGAACGCATAAGGCAATCCTGCATTAGAAGCCCTAAAAAATCAATTGCTTATAGAAGCATTTGGGATTCTGAAAACTACCATTCAAAACGTTCTGCACAAACGCCTAAGTGATTGGGGGTGGTTCATGTTCAAGGTTCCACAGTAGAAAGTGTAGCACAACTTGCTCTGAGGCGAGCTGTTGGTAGTGGCTCCTCAGGGAGGAGGAGCTGACAGAGAGTCTCAGCACTGCAAGGTGCTGGATTGAGCTGCCTGGGAACAACTGACGTTACTTGAGGGTGCGCGCCCTTATATACTCTTAGCTAGCGTGCGCACCTTGGGTCTCGTCGGCCTTCGGGTGGCTTTGGTTGCTATGCCTCTCTCTTCTTGGGCAGTGTGGCATAGCTGCACTCTCTCACGGATAGCAATAGGCTGGGGTAGTTTTCCTTGTGTGGGCAGCATCCGACGCCTGGTTAGGGGTAACACACTTGTTTCTTCACATGGCATTCGTGTGCGGCGGTCAAGTACCTAACACTTGCTTAGGGGCAACTCACTTGCGTCGTGGTTATCCTTTCTGACTGGTAGTTGCTAGGCAGGGGCGACTTGCGTGACTATAACTTTTGTGCTTGGAGTAGCTGCCCCGGTCGTAGTTCAGATCTCGCTGGAGCACATGTCTGCGCACGTGGTGATGCGTAGTCTGCAGAAAAAAAAAACAGAATAGTCACAATATGCATCGCTCATCAACGTAAATAAATTTAACTAGTTTGTATAAGTTGCAGGATATTATAAATATCTGCCAGTCAATTAGTTGGTTTAATACAAAAGAGTAGCGTTCTACCAAACTTTTTTACATCCTATCTTTAACAAAATAGTTATTTTTATGGTTGGAATTTTACAATAGTTTTCTATTCTGTTGGGAATCATGCTTGTGGTAATACATGCCTTTGCTTATATTTTATTACACATTAATATAAGCTGTCTCTTTCATGTGCACACACATGTACAGTGTACACGAACTGGCAAGTATTATTATTTTTTCAGTGAATTGGTAAATTTTAGCCTTTATGATAGCATATTTACATAAATCAAGTACCTCAATTTAGTATTTTGCTGAAGGTAAATTAACTGTACACATACTTTGGCGTTTGAAATATTGAAATTACATTTCAAAAATCACAGAAATATGTACTGCACTAAATTGTAGAAAAATAATGAAAAATATACAGAAATACCTTATCAAAACTGATAAAATCGTGCAAGTATTTGCATTGAAAACAAGTGTCGCTATTTATGGATGCACTGGTGGCTGTATACACTCAAAGTAAATAGAAATGTGTATATTTTTTATACATGTGAAGATAATTCAATTCAAGCATCTTCAGTCATTTTTATTGCAGAAATGATTAAAAGTTTTGAAGTAAATTTATTCAATTTGTGTGAAAAATGTATATGTAACAGTGTGCTTGTTTTGCCATGATAGTAGAAAACAACAGGACTTCACAGCATGCTAATGAACTTTCAGACATCTTATACCTACTTTGCGTACTTAATTATTAATGTACATGTTATACATGACATTCCTTAATTATACTGATAACTACACAAATGCTTTTTCTTGATGCACACCTACACTGTTTGAGGAAAGTGTTTAATTACTTTTATCTTTCAAACCTAACTTGGCATCACATTCCCGCCAGCAATTAACACCAAGATGTCAGCACTAATAGTGTGTGCAGTTTACTGTCATTTTTCAATTTGGTTTTAGGTTCATTCCATATGAAATCATTAAATTAAAAAAATAATTGAAGCTGCACGATTTTTGATTTTGATAAAAGTTGGTTCCTATGTTACCCTGTCCTCAAGGTGAAAGAAAAATATTAATTTAGTTTTTTACCTACAAGTGGATGATGGCAGCCATTTTTCTTACACACTGCAAGCAAATTTCACATATTTCGGAGGTTTACACAACTAGCAGTGCCCTTTTTAATAAGTCACCCATTGTGAAGTTTTTGTGTAATTTTAAAGCTTACATAAGATACTATTACACTGTATATTTATATTATAAAATACATTTTTTATTTTTAAGATAGCGGCCATCTGTTGTTAGCATTCAGATGACTGTTTTACCCCACTTTTTACCCCACCCTGCTTCACCAAAGTTGCATTTAGATATGTAACGTTTTGTGTGTTTAGTGTCTACATGCAGAACGGTGTGCAACATAAAAGTTATCTGGGTTGAAAACTTCCTTCCAAGAAAAAAATAGTCTCCGGGAAAAAAATGAAAACCTGCTGTTTTCGAAGCTGAAACAAGTCATGTGGGGGAAGAAATAAAAATTTGAGTTTTTTTATGAAAGATACTCTTGGTGAATAGCTATAGTGGACAAGTTGTCCCATTCTATTATTTTCACTCCTGTTGAGTACACGAACCTTTGAAAAAAAAAGTATATTTTTAAATTTAATCCATCACCGCCGTACTGCCAGATTGCGACCATACTGCTCTGCCATGCAGGGGGGAGGGGGTCTGGCTCTCTTCCCCTCTTTTTCAATAAATCCAATCCCTTTATTGTTAATATTACACAACGTAACAACTTATAGCCTAACTTTAAAGCTATTTTTGGGTTAGGAAAAATTTTTATACCTTCATATAAGGCAAGTAGTAATTTTTAAGGGCCGAAAATGTGTAAAAATTGTTTTCTTAAATGTTGGCGATACAGTATAAAGGGCTCCTCACCGCCTGCTCGCAGAGTCTGTACATCAGCGTTTGTGCTGTTAGCTAGTGTTGGTACTTTACCAGTCTGCCGTGCCATGACGTATAGTGCTATGCTTCAGTTCACCTGTGCTGGTTTCCAAGCCTTGCTTCAGGGGTTATTCTTGCCCCACATTAGTGCAGGTCTTTTGCATTACTACCTTGTGGCAACTTTGGTTCTGCCCTTCTGGCATCTATTGGGTACAGGTGAGAGTGTGCCTTGCACTTATTGCTGCTCAATAAACAAGCGCAGCTGTTGTTCTAAACCTAAAAACCCACTTTTTCCTGTTTTGACACCAGTCAGGAAAAACTCTCTGAAGGAAGGCACAGACATGCACCTCTCACCCTTCATTTTATTTGGGCAGACATCTACTCTGCTCCAGCGCTGACTACAACATACAGTGACATCCTCACCTTTTCAATTTATGCTAAGGATGTAGTTGGAGGGCTTCTGTTGGCCTCTGTCTGCGGTTCTTTTGGTGGCATGACTATCCCACACCTCTTGAGTGAACCTCAGTGGGGAGATGGAGGTGGAATTCTTAGATCACGGTTTGTAAATATTCTCGTACACTTCGGTGTGCTAACGACAGCCCACTCTACCAGAACATCAAGAAAAGAGGCTGTGAGCCAGTTAGGTCACCTGCGCTGGAGAGAAGTCAGCTCTCCAGAGGCCTGTCCAGGCTTACCCCACGCTCTTTCTAACACTTTCTCCTGAACACCTGCTTCCGCCTACCCTCTGTCTGGAATGCCTTATGCCACATCATCAAGTTTGGGGGCAGAAGGCATCCCCGAAAGCCAATATTGAAACTGGTCATCAGGAGGCAGGGCCTGTATGTAATACTCAGGGAAGATGCTGCCCTGCAAGTAAACAAGATATGCTCATTGGATGAACACTTGATTGGCGTCACCAATTTGGATCAGAGTTTGCTGCAGGGAACCTGCTGGGGTGCTTCTCCATGCCAAGAGTCATCTTGTCCCTGCTGCCTACCCCTCCAACACCTAAACCAACTGCTCCTTGACTGATTGCTCCTCCCATCTGCAGTGAGACAACTAAACTACCATTTCACATGTCAAAACCAGCATAAACATCCTTTGCATCAGTCCGCACAACTACTCTACCATCCATTAAACCTGACTATCCGATGTATAGTTAGCTTACTCAGCCAGTCAGGGCAGTCAGCAACCATTCAACAGCCAATAATCCCTATAAATAGGGTCCACGCTTCCCGGCCCTAGAGGGAGGTGAAAGACTTGATGTCAGCACCCAATACTACCCAAGTTGGTGAGGCGTCAACATTATTTTGTTTACTGCTTTTATGATTTTGTGAAATCATATAAAGTGTACCAGTGGTCTTGTGTATAGCAGCTTTATTTAGATGTAAGTAGGATTTTCCAAATAAACCAAAGAGTTACATACATTCTGCTTTTGCACTAGTCAGTTTAGTCAGTCCAGTAGCCAGCAACTAAATGTTTCTTTCGACTAGAGTACCTTAGTTCATCCCTTAAGGTTATGACTTTATTTATTTCCCAGGCTTTTATTTTACATAGCTTTGCCACGGGTTGTCTTCTTGCAAGTACGATCATACCACTTTAGAAACGTTCAGATTTTCAACATAACCTAATGGAATAATGTAGAAACCAGGTCTTCAGCCATTTTGCACCACAGCATCATTTCCAACGTTGGGAAAGTATCCCTTAGATCCGCTGTTCAACTGCCTTCTGCCAATGCTTACCCTTTCTACCTCTCGGCCTGTCCAGTGGGTTGGGAGCATGAGGGAGGTATGAAAGAGATGGAGTGGTGAGGGATTGTTGACGGGAGAAAGAGAGGGAGAGAAAATGAATGAGAACACTTTAATCTAGTCATTGCCAGAGAGCCCAGCAGCCTTCATCTGAGGATTTCGGCTTCGCACTTGTGGTTCCAGCTATCGGTTGGGTTGGGAGGGGTAGGGGCCCTTGACGTACTGCAGATAACAATGTTACTATATGTAACTTCTGCCACAGTTGTGCCNCCCAAAAAAACATTGGCCACTATACCGTTACATGCCATAATATCCAGGCATTATGAGATCCAGCTCACTACATGTGATGTCGCTGCAACCCTTACAGCAGCAACCTCTATAAGTCTGGCAGATGCATCATTTCCACCCCCGTACTGTCCACCGATGGGTGGGTCATGAACGCGCAGCCCTGCCGTGCAGAGAAGTGGCTTGCTCTCTCTTGCCTTCCATGTTTCTCTTCTCCTGCTCGCCCCTGGGTGTACCATATATGAGCTTATTCAGCCAAGATGTTCATTACAAATATCTTCCAAACCGCTGAAAATATAAAAATTTTGATTTTAAATTCGTAAATGGTACTATGGGGCTCAGGAGACACCATCCATGTCTGTTCCGAGATGTAATTAAGCACTACAATATCAATATCAAGTTTGATTTTTGTAATGCCTATATACCTAATTTTCCTAATAGCATAAGATGTTATTAAGCGGTGAGTTCAGTGATGTGTTTATTTTGAAAATCTGATGAGCACATTTTAGATATAAGGGGGTGTTCATAGGTGTATGCATTTGACTATATCTATAGCGGGGTAGGTTGCATTATCCACTGGGATGTTCAGTGGAGTGTTCCTACACCGGGGACGCACATGCTAGTGATACAATAACACAGCTATACAACAGATGCGACCATTGTACCATATTTGTGAATTCTGGTGAAGCTAAAGGAAATGTACACCGAGGAAAAACTCTATATGCTTCTGATTTATGGTGGATGTAAACAAAATGTGACGGCAGCGGTAGCATTATATGCAGAGAGGTATCCGTTACGACAGTGTCCCTCGCAATTGACACTGTTGAGACTTTGCTCAGGATACTATTGGTAGGTGGGAACTGGAGTACTATCGTAAGAAGCAGACACAGACCAGCACAGCGGAAATGCAGGCAACTGACATTCTGGCAACAGTTGCCTATAAACCACACGTGAGCAGAACAGAACTTGTGAGTGACTCGGGAATAAGACAGGCAAGTGTTGTTCATAATCTACAATGGTACATATTTCATCTCTACCACGTGTTACTCAGTAACTAGATGAATGTGATTATGCAAGGAGGATGGAATTTTGTAGTGCTATTCATTTGAAAATGTGGTACAATAGACAATTTCTCCAGCCATTTATTTTCACAAATGAAGCCATGTTTAGCAACCATAGCAACATGAACTTGAGTATTATGCATTACTGATCAACTGAGAACTTGCGCTGGCTAAGGGAGGTTGAACAACAGACAATGGAGCGTGAATGTGTGGTGTGCGTTGATTGGTGAGTTTGTCATCTGTTTCTACTTCATTGAGGGTACATTAAATGGAAACAAAAAGGTAGAATTTATTTTGGAAGGGCTACCTGCTCTCTT
This sequence comes from Clitarchus hookeri, assembly GCA_002778355.1. NCBI lineage: Eukaryota > Metazoa > Arthropoda > Insecta > Phasmatodea > Phasmatidae > Clitarchus > Clitarchus hookeri. The sequence goes on along the minus strand of NQII01002929.1, from coordinate 233,690 downwards.
TGAAGATTTTCCTCTGGAAATACGTTGGTGTCCTGCACACAACTCACTTGTAGCTAGAAATGCACTCAACAACCTTTTTCCCGACCGGTGTATTGGATGCAGAGGCATCATCTCATAGCCAGCATGTTCACCTGACTTGACTCCTTTATAATTTTTATCTTTGGGGTACAGTAAAGGAGAAAGTTTATCAAGTCTCAACGACTCATGATAACCTAAAGCACTACATTGTTGAAGCATGTACTATGCCATCAAGGGCAACAGCTACCTCCACATTGTCGCCTCTCGCCAAGCGATTGGACATGTGCATTGTGGTTGATGGTGGTCTTTTCAAGCACATGATGAAATAGACACAACACGAACATGCTAGTAATTGAATGTGAACATGTGAGACGAGAATAACTATTCACTTCTCCAGAAGCAACTGATTACAACATTCTGGAACATTTATTAGCTGTGATTATTGATGTTATTAGGAATACTGTTGTTCGACAACTACCTACTAACACACTGTGCATGCGAAAGGTTGTTTGTGGTGTGGTTTATGTTATAGACAAATAAAATGTGTGTTTAATTTGATGTTCATAACTTGATTACAATTAAATCACAAGAAAATTGTGTCTGTTTCACAGTCCACACCAATGCAGTGAAAGCATCGAAACTTTGCAGTACATTGTATTTTTCAATGTATGGAGCACGTTTATACATTCAGTTTTTCCGCTGAATGTGTGCAGCAAGACACATCATGTAAGAACTCTCCGCTGGACATCCCAGTGGATGACGCAACCTACCCTGCCACAGCTACAGTCAAATACATACACCTATGAAAACCTTCTTGTATATCAAAAAGTGCTCGTATTTTCAAAATAATCACGTCACTGAATTTTCTGCTTAATAACCTGTTTTACTATTGGTAGAAATTAGTATATTCCAATTTATAAAACCAAAGTTATCTCAGGAATTAATTACAGTTCAGAACAGATATAGATTGTGTCTTATGAGCACCGTAGTGCCATTTACAAATTAAAAATAAAAATTTTGAGACCTTCACCAGTTCTGGAGTTATTTGTGGTGAGCATCTTAGCTGGATAATCCTGTATAAGAAGCTCTCCAACCACCACAACCCCTCTGTTTTGGTGGTTGATCATTGGTCAGTCTACCGGCATCAACTCAGCACTCCTGCACTAGCTATACTAGTTCTCTCCAAGTACTTTGCACCACTCACTTGTGCAATGCCTTGCTACAGTTATCCACGCATTGACTCGCCAGCGATGGTGAATTGCTTTTGCTTCAGGGGTCACCCTCACCCTCTCGCCAACCTGCACCGTCTGTACTGTTTCCGTGACAATTTATGGTCTGCCCTTCAGGCGACTACTGTGTACAGGTTGGAGTGTGTGACTTGTGTGTTTGGACTTGCCAATAAAAAAGCACATTCAATCCGTGTCATACTGTTCTTTCACTCACCTCACTTTGATTCTAAGTTACGACATGCTTTTTTTACTTTTTGTCCCATTGCCATAACGACTCTTTTGACGGAATGCATGGACATGCACCCCCTGCGGCTTTTGGTATTAGTCTAGTTCACCGTTTCAATGCTGGAGAAAACATATAGTGAGTAGGTCGCTTTGTGAGTCTCCATGGAGGCAGAGTGTGGTAATCTCTGTCCACTCCTGTTGGCGGATCAGTTGGTGGTGTGCACAGGCCACAGGCTCGGGGGATCCTCGGTGTTCAGGTAGAGATGGCCTTAACAGGGACACAAGCTCATAAACCTTGCAGGGGACTATGGTGTGTAGCATACAGGTCACACTACTTAAAAACCATGGAAGGAGTTGCGAGCCATCAGGACATTGGCACTGGAGAGAGGTCAGCTCTCCAGGAAGGTCCATCCAGGCTTTCCCCTTGCTCTACCTCACTGTTCTAAGCCTACAAGCTGTGCCCCTTCTCATTGGACACTCGCTTAAGCTTACTCACTAGTTAAGTCTATGCCTTATCATCGGGTTGTAGGGCCAGAGGGCCATGGGAATGCCCAAGTTTGTTAGACTATGGGAGGAAGCCTTAAGAGAGAGAGATGCTCTTGTCGTGAGGATCCAGGACTGCAGCCACCACTTTGGGCCCGGAATAACTACTGGGTACCTGCTGTTGTGCGCCACAGTCCCCAGAGCCAAGACCACCTGTATCACAACCAACCATTCTGGCGTATGTGACCAGACAACTTCAATTTTACCCTTCCATTCCAAATTCAGCATCATTTGCTCCTGTCTGTGTCAATAGCAGGCTTACCATAAAGCCGGTACCTACTAAGGCATCCCAGCAAGTGATCAATCTTTCTGGCATGACAGGCCAGCCATTTCAATACAACCTACCAAGTATCCTTAATAATAGGGCTGGTGCTTCCCGGCTGTAGAGGGTGGGAGGGATCAGACGTTGATGCCTGTGGCTCCCCAAACGGGTGCGGCGTTAATCCATAATTTTCATACTTCCACAATATGGTATAATAGGTGCTTTTAAACAAAATAACACAGCTGCCATTTCAAAATCTTTCTTTGTTTCGGTATTTTCAAAAGATTAAAATGAATCAGTGAAATTAATTATTTTTAAACTCCTATACATAGATCTTAAAAAAAATTGTTGTTTGTTATGTGAATGTCCTATTTTTAATTGATTTGTTTATTTTGCACTTCTTATCTTCTTGGGTACAAATTATGGAAATATTGCCAAGCAGCAAGCTAGTGCTGAGTGACAGACACAAAGTTACCCTTTCCTTAAATTTTCTGCTAGAACACATCTGTTGCACTATGCAAATAGTTTCTCATGTTCATCAACACTTTGATGTCTTGTGAAAGGCCTCTAGCCAGTGACAAATGCTTGGTACAGGTTCAGGCAGATACAGTGGTGGCCCTGGAGCGGCAACACTCGCTGATGGCAAATGGGAAGCAGTTTTACGGGCTGTACAATCAGCAGTTGCCGAGGAGGTGCTGGGCACAAGACTCTCGTCGCATCCTGCTCAGCACCCCCCAGAAGTATTCCGTCAACTTGTACGTTGTGGACACAGGTTGGTGTGTGTGCGTGTGCACACAGGCATATCTAGCTGTAGTGTACAGGCTTCAGTGTGTAGAGGACAAGCTAGTGTTCATCATCAGTTTAGTTTTTGTCTTTTAAATTACTGTGCCTTTCTTTTTAACTAAAAATTGCCTGGTGTTGCAGTTTACAAGTTTGGCTAATGTTTTTTTTATATCTGCTTGGTTACATTATTTATTTATTTACATATTTAGTTATTTATTTTTCTGGGGTCATGTTAAATATTATTTGCAGCAAATTGATAATTCATAAAAATGCCTTAGGTTTTTTTATTATTATGCACGTGAATAATTTGTAATTGCAGAAGGAAATACAACATACATTATAACTAGGGATGGACAAATACCGATTCCGATAGCAATGCATCAGTTGATAAACCCAAAATCAATATCTGTTACAATCTGCCATGGTCCAACCAAATCATTTCATCAACCCAAATAATTTAATTATCATGGAAATTCCTGTAACTTGGTTATTTTGCAGGACACATTTTCACAGAGTATTTTTACTTTTGCAATCAAAAAACCATTTTGTTGATTTTATTTTGATCTTTTAGTAACATGCGATTTGAAATTACTTAACGAATAAAGGCATGTTTGACTCTGGTGCTGCTGCACATTTTACTCTATATAATCAGTTCCTAATGAAAGTCGTAAAATAAAATGTAATTCAACTTATAATACTGGTATCTGCTTTTGAGGTTGTTAAAATTCATTGGTAAAAAAAACCTTTTNATAAAATGTAATTCAACTTATAATACTGGTATCTGCTTTTGAGGTTGTTAAAATTCATTGGTAAAAAAAACCTTTTACAGCTATAATATTGATTTTTACACTTTTCCTATCACATAAACGTCAACAAATAATTGCAAAAGAACTACAACCGTATATTGATCTATTGCTCGCAGCATGTTACAATGCATGATTGAGAAAACATGTTTGTTAGCAAGGGCGCCTCGTATTGACTGGTACAATTTGCTAAAGTTTTATTTCTAAGTATGAGTGTGTAGGCCCTTAGAGTTGTNCTAAGTATGAGTGTGTAGGCCCTTAGAGTTGTGTTTTATTTTCTTTTAAGTTATTACATTAATTGAATTTATTCTGAGTAGTTTGTGATTGGCTGGACGTAAGACAAGTAGAAGTTACTGTGAACAACATATTTCCTTTGTCAACACATGCATGTTTTATGCAAACATCGAACACGTACATGTCGTACGCATAGGTCAAACACGAGTAGTGTGCAAATATTGGTTCTGGGGTAGGATTCATGATTTGTATATCAGATTCGTCCACCATCTTGGTTGATGTCACAGCCAAGGACTTGTACCGATGGAACAAAATGACCCGTTTTTCCCTCAAAATTACCTGTAAGGCCTTAGAAAAAGCCCATTTCACCCCCTAAATCAATTGGGTAATTAATTATTTTACCAAAAAATTTCCAAAAATAATGGAAAAATGAGCAAAGTGGATTTGAAGCTTTGCGATGCGAGAGCCAAAAAGTCCTCCGAGGTGCAAGACGAGTCGAGGCTCTTAGCAGAATGAGCCACTTAATCCTCACAGTAGTAAAAGAGCATTTGAGTCTCCGAGACATGTCCAGCAGATTGGGGCAGATCAGTGAACATGGCCCACTCCCGTGACTACCATCCTGAACCTATTCCCCACTCCACCCCCTCCCCTTAATCACCAACCTCCTAACCCACCTTTCCACACCCCCTCACCAACCATTTAGGCCCTCCACCCCCTCACACACAAGCCACCTCCACTACCACCATAAAAATATTCTAAAAATAAAGGAACATGTAATGTTAGACCTACGCTCACCCCACCACCATAACCAACAACCATCCAGTAATAAAAAATATAAAAAAATAGCAAAAAAAAATTGATTAAAAAATTGATGAACATATAATGTTACCTCAACCTTCCCTTCCATTCACCTTAACTCTGTAACCAACAAACCTTACCACCACCCACCCAGTTACAAAAAATTGAGAAAAATCAATTAAAAAAATTGAGGAATATAATTTTACCTCACCCTTCCCTTCCACTCGCCACACCACCCTAACCAACACCACCTATCCCTCAAGAACAAATCTTAAAAAATTTATAAAAATGGCAAAAAATGGAATAATTTTATAAAAATCAAGAAACATATTATCTTACGGACTCCGACCTCCATGTTGAATGTTGGTGGCCTTAACCTTAAAAAACATAGAGGAAAAAATTTCATACCTAATGCGAAAAACCAAGCCGGATATGTGTGAGACTAAAAGTTTGATTCTTGTAAACATGGCAGAGCACAGCCACTCCCTCGTACGATGATCAGCAGCCGACTGAACCCCCAGCTTTATAATTCATTGGCTATATAGCAGATCAATCTTATGACCTCCAAAGCGAATTACTAACTTTACATAACTCGCATACCCCCAACGCACCCACCCACACCTCCAACACGCCTCTTGTTGCTTTGCTTCCCTCACCATCAACATCCATGTATCCCNCACACCACCAATAACTCATCGTAGCTTGTACCCTCAACATCCACCCTCGCAATCAACCACAACCACATGACTTCCCCTCTCTTCACTGTTTTCTATCAAATTCTTAATCGTTTCCTGAAGAGACTGACACTGCCCACCAATTCCTGCAAAAAGGACTAGAACAATGAGTGAGACTAACCAGCAACACCAACCGAACATAGGAATCATCCATACCAAACATCCATGCCAACTGCCCAACAAGATCGACTGGCGATACCAATAGGCAAGACCGTCCATACAAATCATCCTTGCCAGCCTTACGATACGACCATGCCACCCAGCCATATTAAGGGACCATACGAACAATCAGATCATCNCTGGACAGATCATCCATTCAAACCATCCATCCCAGCCATCAACTAGAAACATCTATATGAATCGTTCATACAAGCCAGCCATACAAACCAACCATACCAGGCATCCATGAGAGCCAACCATACTAACAAACAATACTGGCTTTAAATATGAAACAGCCATGACAGTCAACCACACCCTTAAACGTTACGACTGCGCATACCAAACAAACATTACAGCTGTCCAGTCTTAACAACCATCAAACTTAGCCATCGATAACAACCGCAAATACTGGCCAGCTTGCTAGTTATATATACTGTCCATAACTATAAAAAAAGCTGCCTAATACAAATATCACTACTTACCTCTTTGCACAAAATCTTTGCACATATCCGCAAAACTTTGTAAAACATCACCTACAGCTAACCACACCAAAGGAGCACACCAGTCGGACCAGACAAACAGACCCTGCCAGACTGACCAACCATACAGACTAGTGATGCAACGAATATTCGCATTCGCATTCGCGAATATTCGCATGTTTTTGAACATTCACATTCACATTCGCATTCGCAAAAATGATGCCAATATTTTGCGAATGTATTTGGCAATGAAAAATGAAAATGTTTATTAAATAATAATGCAACTGCTATGATTAAGACATTTTTATTTATTAACATATTTTTTATGTATAAGAGTGTATTTTAATGATATTTGGGAAACAGCCTTGTAGTTATTCACTAGATTACATAACAGAAACACACTCTTGATATTCTTTTATTCTTATTTACCTAAGCAAAATCAAATTAAGGCAGGTAATTTCTTAAAACTTCTAAACTATATTATAACACAACTGTATGATCAAATACCATTGAACTGCTTTAACACAAAACAATGGAATAAGATATAACCCAACCTTTTTAATTATACAAATCAACTTTAAATGAGATCTTTTGTAAAAACACTTAACAATATGCATTTATGCAACCTAAAGGGTATCTTATTCAAATATGTGAGATCTTTTAATGAACTAGTAATCATGTTTAATTGTAAATCAAATCGACTTCTTATGAATAAAGTTAAAAATATATTGTGAAGAAAAACAAACAATATAATAATCTTCTTTTCAATTAAAACAAATATGTTCTTAACATTTTGTTAATTTTAACTTTGGTACTAATACTAACTCACTAATTATGTAATTTTTAAGATATCCATTAAACATTACTTCTTGAAATCGAAAAATAAAACTATGAAAAATTGTTTATATCTAAGCACAATTAAGTGAAACACTTAGTAATTAAATAAGAGTAGAGGAATATTAAACTTCAGAAATAGAAGTTTTGATGCCTTTTCTCCTTGCAGCCTATTTCGGTGGGGTGTGTAAAGAAGACCAGCCCCACTAAAGACCCTTTCGCTAGGCACACTAGTGGGTGGTGTTACTAAATATTGCCTGGCTATGGGAGAAATAATACCATACTTCTTATTATTTACCGCCCACCATGTAAGTGGATCTACATCATTTTCCACACGTTTATCTAATAAATATTCATTGATGGTTTTTTTTATCAAAACTTCTATAGGGTTCGTACATTCATTTTCTTCTTCTTCACTTTCGCTGGAATCCATCAGCAATTTCATGGTGTCTCTTAAAGATATAGATTTCTCTGTCAGACTGGCACTGGAACCAGATGTTTCAATCCGATGAGTAGTCATTCTGGCACGCTTAGGATTTGAACAAGACGATAGGCTTGATTCATCGTTTCCAATTGACTCTAAAATATTTTTCACAACTTGATCTCTGGTTGAAGAATTTTTGAAAAATTTTAATTTGTATCTCGGGTCAATAAAAGTTGCCGTAGCAAACAATACGTCATTTTCCAAATGGGAAAATCTGCGACATAGTTCTCGTTTAAGAACTAAAATCGTATTCCCAACGCATTCGTCGGTCACATCAAATTCACCAATAATTTTTTCCAAAGTGGACAATAATGGAATTACTGAGGATACAGAAATATTGGCTGCACTTAGTTCTTTTGTAATTTCTTCAAAAGGTCTGAGTAAAGTTATTATTTTTTCCACAATAATCCACTCTTCGGAAGTTAGTTGTGAAATCTTGTTATTCTGGGAAGCATAAAGACATAACGAATCTTTGTTTTTCAAAATACGCTCTAACATATACAAGCTGCTATTCCATCTTGTAGCACACTCTTGTATGATTTTCAGCTTTGGCTGATCGAGTCTTTCTTGTAGAGCAGCCAGTTCATCTTGAGCTACATTTGAGTGATGAAAATGTGTTGCCATCTTTTTACATTTTGCAATCACTGTTATAACGGAATCTTGTGCCTTAAGCCCCTCCTTGACAACCAGCTGAATTTGGTGTGACGAACAATCAATGTCTCTAATTAATAACAAGGAAATACCTTTTTTCATGTTTGTGCCACCATCTCTAACAATGCATTGCACTTTTTCTTTAGGTATTTCCCAATGCGACAACATGGTTTCAAGTTTTATAGCTATATTTTCACCAGTATGTCGGCCATCGTTAAATACCTCTGCGTTTAACACAATCATTTTTCTCTCAAAGTTTTTTGTTATACCATGACATGTAAGACTCAGCAAAGATATTCCTGAACAAGAATCAGACCAAATATCAGTTGTAAACGCCAATTTTTCAAATGACTTAATTAATCCCAAAATTTTATCTTTGACTTTGCCGTAGAAATTCTCACATATAAACGAAGAAAAATGTTGTCGGCTTTTTATATTATACGACGGACAAAGATGGTTCAATAGTCTGACAAATCCAACGCTTTCGACAAAACTAAAGGGTAAGTCCTCTAAAGCAATCATTTCGCTTATTAAATTATCAATTTCCAAAGACTTGGCATTGTTGTTATCCCACTTTTTTGTTTTTTCGACGCAATCAGTCAAAGACATTTGTTTCAGGTCGGTTTTCGTACATTGTCGCGAAGTGGAGGCCACAACACTTGTTGTAGAAGCATTTCGCTTTTCATTTTCCCTATTCTTTAAAGCATTATACTCGTTTTTATGCAAAGCTTCCAGGTGATTTCTCATAGCACTTGTTGTTCTTCCTTTGCGCGAGTGTTTATTCCATATTTTGCATTTCACATTTTTAGCATCACATATTGTAAAATAAGTCCAAACTTCGCTAACACACGACCGCTTCATTTTGAAATATCACTTATCACTGTACAATTACAACAATAGAGTCTTTACAAGTTAAAAACAAAACTTAAGTATGTTGACTCGACGCTGCTCCCACCTGTACTATACAGGATGGTGGATAGCAGGGTACGTAGTAATTTGTTACGGTGCTGGCTAACGGCACCTTGGGCTGCTGTAAGAGGGGTGACACAAAGACGTAACTGGGTTCGGTTTATTCACGCTTAACTTTTATTGTCCAAAGTTACAGTGACCTGTACATCTATGAGACCTAGCCCCTTTTGTATCTCCTCGGATGGTGGAATCTAGCTATCCCGTGCCCTACACATGTCTCGGCAAATGTTTGCGTCAGGGGAGAGGTTTCAGTGGGTTGCTGAAATTACCTCGATGCTGGTGGCTGGCGTTGTCATGCTGTCTCGATGTCTCTCCTGGGAAGTCCTGGGATCGATCCCTGGACGTGCAGTTCTCTCCTCGTCGCTCGTCGTTCCTCGTATTTGACTCTCTCGTGACTCCGGCATAACTCCCGACTCCGTCGTAACTCCGTCGTAACTGTCTTGTCGCTACTGCTCCATCGTAAACGTCTCGTAACTCTCGCATAACTGACCTCAACTGTCCTTCACTCTCGCATAACTCTCTTAACTGTCGCGTAATTGACTTAACTGTCCTCAGTGGCTCCTGTATATATACGTTTCTGTTCTATTTTCCATAGAACTCGGGACTTACCCTCTCGTGTTTGCGGTGGGATAGGGGTAGGCGGGGTGCACTGTTTTTCCCCGATTTGTAATTTCTTGTGGCGAGGGGCGATAATATGCCCGGGACTCCCCGTGTTCGCAGCGTCACGTCGTGACTCAGGCAACATGACAAGTGCAGTTGGTTCGAGCTTGGGGATTCCTCTGGTCGTTAGGCCATCGGTTTACGACATGGGTAAGAATAGCGTCGCCACTACTGGTAGGTATGAGTGGTATGCGTCAAGGTAACCTCAAACTAAATCTTTACGAAAACATTATTAGCAGCTAACTTCATTCAGTAAGCCAGCAATCACGATTTGTTTACTTCGTTCAGAGTCGGGGCATATGGGCTACTCTCGGTTTTAACATGGCCGCCCGGCCGGCCAGTTCTAAACGCACGGTAAAATTCGAGTTCGTAGGCGCACGCTTTTGGCGCCATATTTGAAAAACCAACATTCGCATTCGCATTCGCGAATGTCGGAGGTGAATATTCGCATTCGCATTCGCGAATGTGGAAAAATCGACATTCGTTGCATCACTAATAAAGACTGACCATACGAACGAACTATATCAGCCGAACATATGAATCATCCATCACAAACACCCATTCCACCCAACCAGACGTACAGCCCAAAAAGTGACTGGAGATACCAATGGGCAAAATCTTCCATACGAACTAACCACATCAGTTATTAGATCTGACCATGTCACCCAGCCGTATGAAGAGACTATACGAACAATCTGTACAGACATACAATATGAACCATCCACACAAGCCTTCCACTTGAAACAGTCATACCAAACAACCTTACAAGCCAACAGCACCAGCATAAAATATGAAAAAGCCAACACAGTCAACCACTCCTCCAAACCATTCGATCCGTCCATACCTAACAATCATCAAGATCAGTTAACCACAACATCCGTTAATGTCAACCAATCATACAAACTGACCATTACCTGCAGACCATAACTAAGGGCCATACTAGCCGACCAGGCCAACAATCCATACCAACAATCCATACTGACCATTCATAATAGCCAATGACAAACTGCACCTAAGGCTGACTCCAATCAAGAATGATTCCTTACGAGACCAATTTATGCCAAACCGACTAGAAAAATGGACAAGACCATCCATCTGTACCAATAGATCATGACGGCCAATCTAAATAAAAGTAGACTAATACGAATCTCGTAGTAAACTCTTCGCCAAAAATATTCGCAAAATATACGACCTACAGCTAACCATACCAAAGGACCTTACAGGTGACCAGACCAACTGTTTAGACTGACCATTACTAGCCATCCATAACAGACGTCCGTACCACCCATCAAGGCCATCCAACCAACTAGACCAGCCAACCACATTGACCAACCATACTGGCTAAGGAACGAAACCCACCCAAGACTGACAACGATTAGAAGCACCACATTCACCGCAATCAGCACCGGAGTTAGCACCGCCTGCTCTGCAATCAGCACCGTACGCTCCGCACTCAGCACTGTATGCTCTGCACTCAGCACCATACACTTTGCAATCGCTTCATACGCACTGCCTGCTCCGCAATCAGCACCGTATGCTCCACAATCGCTCCGCAATTGCTCCACCTGCTCCGTAATAAGCACCGTATGCTCCACATTTCTTCCACAATCGCTCCGCAATTGCTTTGCAAACATCACCATATGCTCTGCATTCGCTCCGCAATTATTACTGCAATTAGTGCTACAGTTAGCACCGCTATTAGCACTGCAGTTAGCACCGCATGCATCACATGCTCCGCTGTCCAGACGGATGAAATTTTTTATACCACAAAAAACCACAAGGCTTTAGCTTTGTTTCCGACGAAACTTAAGATGGAGGCTTCATCTCCATTTTCACCCATGAGGTCTCATAGTATTTTTGAGGAATAAAAAATTTCATCCGTCAGGATGCGGTGCATGCTGTGCTAATTGCGGTGAATGTGGTACTAATTGCGGAGCGATTGCAGAGGATATGATGCTAATTGCAGAGTGATTGTGTAGCAATTGCGGCGCGTACAGTGCTGATTACAGAGCAATTGTGGAGCTAATGGTGCTTATTGCGAAGCAGGTACAACAATTGCGGAGGAATTGCAGAGCAGGCAGTGTGTGCAGAGCGATTGTGGAGTGATTGCAGAGCATATGGTGCTGATTGCCAAGCAGGCGGTGCAAACTGCAGTGCTGACTATGGTGTGTGTGGTGCATGTGGTGTGTGTTGTGCTGATTTTGGCACATGTGGTTCCGATTGTGATGCTACCAATTCTCAGCAATCCATCTGCATGTCAGTCTTGGGTGGGGTCAGTTCTTGGCCAGTATGGTTGGTTGATGTGGTTGGCTGGTCTAGCTTGTTGGTTGGATTGCCTCGATGGTTGGAACGGATGTCTGATATGGGTGGCTAGTAATGGTCAGTCTGTATGGTTGGTCTGATCATCTGTATGATTCTTTGATATGGTTAGCTGTAGGTGATATATATGTTTTGTGAAGATTTTGCTTGAAGTGGTTAATACGAGATTCGTATTAGTCTACTTTTTTTAGATTGGTCGTCATCATCTGTTGGTACAAATGTATGGTCTTCTCCATTTTTCTAGTCAGTTTGGCAGAAATTGGTCTCAGGAGCTGTTCTTGATTGGAGTTAGTCTTAGGTGCAGTCAGTTGTTGGCTAGTATGGGTGTTCGGTATTGATTATGGGTATGGGTTGTTGGTCTTGTCGGCTGGTATGGTCTTGTGGTATGGCCCTTAGTCTGGTAGTAATGGTCAGTTTGCATGTCTGTTATTTTTTAAGTTTAATGGGAATGGAGTGGTGAAATTTAATTAGGATTTTTATTGGATCTCCATTGCTTACAATGACTACGAAAAATATAACCAAAAAAACAAACACAATATGTGGATGAGGAACTTAATGGAATAAAATTTATGTCTGGTTGGCATTAACGGATGTTATAGTTGACTGATCTTGTTTGTCGTTAGGTATGGGCGGATCAAATGGTTTAGGGGTGTGGTTGACTGTCATTGCTGTTTCGTATTTTGTGCTGGTACTGTTGGCTTGTAGGGTTGGCTCGTATGGTTGGTTCTCATGGATGGATGCCTGGTGTGGTTGGTTCGTATGGCTGGCTAGTATGAGCGGTTAATGTGATTGTTTGGTAATACTGTTTCAAGTGGATGGCTTGTATGGATGGTTCGTATTGTTGGTCTGTAGGTATTGTTCGTATGGTCCCTTCGTATGGCTCGGTGGTATGTTCAGATCAAATGGCTGGTATGGTTGGTTCATATGGAGGGGCTTGCCCATTGATATCTCCAGCCTGTCTTATTAAGGCTGTAAGTCTATTTAGGTAGAATGGGTGTTTGGTATGGAAGATTCGTATGTTTGGCTGATATAGTTGGTTCGTATAGATGGCTTGTATGGATGATTGATATGGTCAGTCTGGCCGGGCCTGTTTGTCTCGTCGACTGGTGTACTCCTTTGGTGTGGTTGGCTGCAGGTGTTTAGTGAAATTTTGCAGATATTTGCTAAGATTTTGTGTGGAGTAAGTAGTGATATTTGTATTAGGCAGCTTTTTTCCATTAATGATCATTCGGTATGACTGGTAGGCGGGCCGGTATTAGCGATGGTTATGGATGGCTGAGCTTAATGGTTGTTAGACTGGACAGCTGGAATGTTTGTTGAGTATGGGCGGTTCGCATTGTTTGGGGGTGTGGTTGACTGTCATGGCTGTTTATATTTGAAGCTGGTATTGTTTGTTTGCATGGTTGGTTCTCATGGATGCCTGGTATGGTTGGTTCGTATGGCTGGCTTGTATGAGCGGTTCATATGGAAGTTTGAAGTTGACTGCTAGTATGGATGGTTTGTATGTATGGTCTGTCCGGGTTGATCATATGTTCCCTTCATATGGTTGTGTGGCATGGTCAAATCGTATGGCTGGTATGGTTAGTTTGTATGGAGGATCTTACCCATTGGTATCTCCAGTTGGTCTTGTTGGGCTGCTAGTCTTGATGATTGGAATGGATGTTTGGTGTGAATGATTCGTATGTTCTGTTGGTGGTTGGTCTTGCTCATTGTTCTAGTCAGTTTGGCAGGAGTTGGTCCCAGCAGGAGTCTGTCTTTGGTGGTGTCATTCTCGGGTGAAGTCAGTTGTTTGCCAAGATTGATATGGTTGGCTGGTGTGGTTCTTTATAGTGATGTCAAATTCGATTCCTCGATACCCTCGATTCTTGAAGAATCGTGGAATCGAGAATCGGAAGACCGAGAATCAAAGCATTAAAAATAGGGATGGGTCGGTTCGGTTCTTTGGGTCCAATTTATACCGGTTCTTGAGGTTTGACTCGGAACCGGTTTTAGGTTAACAACAATTACTCTGTTCTTGGTTCTACACAGCAATGGCAAAACTCTACAAAAATAACTACGGTATTTACTCATGTATGGCGCACCCTTTTTTCCCAAAATAAAGGAAAAAATTTCTGGGGTGCATGCTATACACGGAAAAACAATTAAGAAGTGGTAGTCGTAAACTGTTCAAACAATTAAGGAGTGGTAGTCGTAAACTGTTCGTTGATGTTTGGAGGGAAGTGTATGGGAATAGTCTGTTATCTCATCTCTCGCTCTTACATCAACACTGCTCTCCTTTCTCTTTATCACTCAGCCCTTCCCCATAAACAACACTGCTAGCCGATTGATCGATACATTCCTCCAAGCCTTCTAGGTTGGGCAGGATGGCAGTGGGCCAGGAGTAATAAGAGAGGAAGAAGAGGCTGTTTTTTAGAGGTGTCACATTCCAGTACAGCAAAAAAAAACCAGCTGATCACTACATAAAAGACGAAAAAAAAAAAAAAAAAAANAGGGCTGCCAGTCACCATAAAAGAAGCAAAAAAAGATAAGGAATCCGGCTTCCCACCACAGTTGTTGACATTCTTTTAACGAACCTTTGTAGGTTACCTTTCCAGGTTACCTTTATCGTACAGCAGGCCACAATATTTTGGTTTTAGGGCCACGAGTTATTTAATTGAAGTATTTTCCAAACATATCACAATCACCACATATTAATGTAAAAAAAGAATAATTTTTTACATATTTACTAACTTTAAATAAATTGAATACAATTTTATTTGTATGCATTACAATCTTATCTTCACACTTTGTTATTGTTCAATTCTTCTATAGGTTAAATAAAACATAAAATTAATTTTACCTGCATTGGTTTAATGAAGTTTCAAGCAAAAGGCAAGTATTCAAAATAGAACCTAATACTGGAACCAATATTTAAATTGCAGAATCTGCACCGGAACCGACATTTTTTGTTATTCGACCCATCCCTAATTAAAAACCAATTACTACAAACAGATAACCTATCACTTCTCCAAAACGGTTTAAAAATACTTGATTTATGCCAATAATTGAATCACTCTTGGAAAATTATTTTGTGCGTAAAAAAATTAGATGTGGAAATAATCTGAAAATAAAACGATGCTGGCCGTTTTCGAATTCACCATTTAATATATTAGNAAAAAAATTAGATGTGGAAATAATCTGAAAATAAAACGATGCTGGCCGTTTTCGAATTCACCATTTAATATATTAGTATTTAGGAGCTTCAGTTCGGTCGCCGTCGACAATCACTTATTTAAAGATGGTCGTGATTTGTTAGTTTAGTATTTTTGCAAATTTTGTTACATACTAAAAATTAAATAAATACTAAAGTACCAAGTACGTCATTATTTTGTCGACTAATTCAGGTCGCGTGACCTTTCAGTAAACTAAAAGTGCTCATACGAACACGGCCTCACTTTTTGCGTGACCTATACTTTACACGCTCAAATAAAAAGTGCTTNAACTAAAAGTGCTCATACGAACACGGCCTCACTTTTTGCGTGACCTATACTTTACACGCTCAAATAAAAAGTGCTTTAAAACCTACCACATAGCAGATGATTGCAACGTTTCTACAGCAAAGGATTTATGTAAAGAGCATAGCACTTTATTAATTTGCACGCAACAGAAACTAACTTTTTATTCCACCAATGGAATATTCACATTTGCACTGTGCCTTCTTGTGGCTTTGATATGACATTTCTTCGTTCACAGCGTCATAAATTACGTGTGCACACTTCACTGTTTACGTTATGACTTGGTAAGGAATGAGAAGAAATTATATTTGTACCGTTGTAATATTTCCGAGAAAAAAAAAAAAAGAGTTATCGTAAAAGGAAACTGAGTTTCTCAACATCTTACGGCTTTGGAACAACCATTTGGCGTCTGCCATGATTGTTTACTAGTCTGCTAGCACGTTGCTTAATATGGTGGAAGCACTGATAGTATAGAAGCAAACAAACCACGCCATTCAAAAAACAAAACGCATGCGTTTTGATTATAACAAGAAAAATATGTCCATACGATCGTTCTAAAAATGAGCAGTGTAATTTATCTGTCTTCCAAATAAAATGTAGGCGAAATGCCTTTATGTGTAGAGGCAATAATGGAGATTTTTCGTCCTTTTCCCGCAGGAAAATTTATTTTCAGTCCCGCCCGAAATTTTCTTTGCTCAAATTTCAATCCCGCCCCGCCTTATTTTGTTTATGGTAAACACTAGCCTGTTATTGTACTATGAATCTACGTCCTGCAATTATTGTGCCTATCAGTTGCATGTTACGAAAATATTTTGTTTTTGTAAAACTTAATTGTTTTCACTGTGCTATTCTTGGAAACTTTTAAATAATTTAATGCGTTTGTGAACATTTATCATGGCAAGTGAGGTTTGGAATTATTTTCGAATAAACTGCATGGAAGAAAGTTTTGCGGTATGCTAGTCATTTTACAGAAAAATCTTTGAGTTTGAAAGTTGATCTTAGTGTGATAAGTATGTTACTTTTGAACTTCGTTATTTGGTAAGATGTATTTTTTCAATGCCTGTTTATATTATCTCATATGCCTCTTGAACTTTTTGGATTTTCATATGAATATGCTCCCACTGTTCAAGTGTTATATTATCTATTTTAGTAATACTCCTAATATAGGCCTAGATTAAATAATTAAATTTCACACCCTGCTATACGGTATTTAGTTCTGTAAAGTAATTGTCTGTAACTAAAGGAATTGCAATATTTGGAATCGAGGAAAAGTAGAATAGTTACATTACTAGTTCTTTAATATGGACAGTTTTGGTGACATTATTTACAAAAATTTTACAAATATTTGCAAGTATTTGCAAAGATTTTTTGAAGTTTTGTGATAATTTTGTGCTAAGAGGTTGGCAACTAGATTCGTATTAGGTGACTTTTTTCGAGATTGGTCTTGTCCACTGTTCTAGTCAATTTTGCAGGAAATTGTCTCGGCAGAAGCTGTTCTTGGGCAGAGTCAGTCTCTTCAGGAAACAATTGGGAATTTGATAGAAGGGTTGGGGTGAAGTTGTATGGTTGGTTGATTGCAAGGGTGGATGGTGAGGAGGGACAAGCTGCTATGATGAGTTATTGGTTTTGTGTGTGTGTAAGTGGTGGGGGGGATTGGCGGTATGCATGGATGTTGATGGCGAGGGTAGCAAAGCAACGAGAAGTGTGTTGGAGGTGTGGGTGGGTGTGCGCGTGTGTGTTGGGGGGTATGTGAGTTATGTAAAGTCAGTAATTCGCTTTGGAAGGTTTCAAGATTGATCGGCTATAAAGGCAATAAATACAGAAGTTGAGGTTCAGTCGGCTGCTGATTGTTGTATGAGGGAGTGGCTGTGCTTTGCCATGTTTACAAAAATCGAACTTTTAGGGTCACACATCTGACTTGGTTTTTCGCCATAGTTACGTAATTTTTCCTGGNAATTTTTTTTTTTTTTTTTTTTTTTATCATTTTAAGGTTATGGTCGCCAACATTCAACATTGATAATATACTAACATAATATGTTAGTTAATTTTTATGATTCTGTTCTATTTTTTTTAATTTTTCTCATTTTTTTTATTATTGGTTTTTGAGTGGTAGGGGTTGTTGGTTAGGGTGGTGTGGCAAGTGAAATGGAAGGGCGAGGTAACATCATATGTTTCACAATTTTTTGAATCAAATTTTCAATATTTTGCAAATTTTTGTAACTGGGTGGGTGGTGTTGAGGTCGGCTGGTTAGGGAGGTGGAGTGAGCGGAAGTGTAAGATGAGGTATCATTATATGTTCCACAATTTTTAGAATCAATTTTAAATTTCTTAGGAATTTTTGTAACTGGGTGGGGTGGTGGTGAGGTTTTGGTGACTAGGGTGGTGGAGTGAGCGGAAGGGTAGGATGAGGTAACATTATATGTTCCACAATTTTTAGAATCCATAATTTTTTGCGATTTTTAAAAATTTTTTATGACTGGGAGGATGTTGGTTAGGGTGGTGGGGTGAGTGGGGGTCTAACATTTCATGTATCTTGATATTAGTAAAATAGGAAATACTTTATGTTTGGTGAGTGCATTGTCGCTAAAAGGTTTGGAAATTAATGATATGAGAGCTTTCTGGTGATAGATGCTGTAAAAAAGAGATAACCAGCACATTTTAGCAGCTAATGGGCGATGCAATTGATTGGTATGGGTGGGGGGTCATTTGTTATGTAGGGCTAGTGATTAATTGGTGAAGGTGTTCAACAGATTGCCCGACTATATAGCCAATGAAATAACGAAGTGGGGTTTCAGTCGTCTACTGGTCTCCCTATCAAGAGGTATGTCTGTATGATCCATCTTCTGTACGAAAGTCAAGTCCTGAAATGAGTGAAGTGAAGTTGACAAAATCTACATGCAAATCTTTGAAAATTTTTTTTTTCATAAATGTAATATTTAATTAATATTATCTATATTTTTATTTATTTAATTGATTTATACATATATGCTTGCTTACAATTTTTTAATAAGAGTTGTTTAAATAATTGTTTTCCATTTTTTTTTAAATATTTTATGACTGGGTGGGTATTGGTGAGGGGGTAGGGCTGTTGGTTAGGTGTTGGGATGAGCGGGGATTTATAATTACATGCTCCTTGATTTTTAATTTTTTTTTTGTATGGGTGGTGAG
>NQII01002929.1:198414-214792 GCA_002778355.1 Clitarchus hookeri | reverse complement strand
GGCAAGAAGTTAAATGGAGAAGTTAAATGCAGGATGGAAGTCGGGGGAGGGGGTTATGTTTGCTGATCAGCCCTGAACAGCTGGACTTGGTTCGGAGCCTCAAATGCTCTTTTGCTGCTCTGAGGATTAAGTGGCTCATTCTGCTATCCACTTTGCTAGTTTTTAAATTGTTTTAAAATTTTTTGTGTAGAAAGTGACTTTTTGGTTAAACAGTTAATTTCTAAAGTGATTTTTGGGGTGAAATGAGAGCCGTGGCTGTGACATCAACTAAGATAGCGGACGAATCAAACATCCAAATCATGAATCCTGCCCCAGAACTGACATAAGCACACTACTAACACGTTGTAATGTTGCTCGTCGCGTTATAGGGCCGCCATATTTGTAGCATTCCACATCTGGGTTTGATGAATGGAAATTACCACTCGGTTAGATCATTTGGTAGTAACATGAAACTTCAGACCCGCCAATAAATACAAATAAAGTCCAATGTTTGTTTATTAATCTGTACTTTTATTTATCAATCCAATGAAACAGTTCACATACAATCGTCAGGTATGCAGAGTACGAACCAGTTTACAGGCAAACCAACAGAGAGCAGTGCCACTGTCGTTTAATTATTAATTTACGTCTTGCAAACTCATCGCAAGAAAATATAGAGGCAGTGACCCCCCACACCGGCGGAGAAATAAACGAGCAAGTTCGAGTTTGCCGGTGTGGGGGTTATGCACCACGTCCGACGTGGCCTCGGCGAGTCCTTGTTATCGACTTCTCGTCGGTTGTCTACTGCTCGAGCACTGAAAGTCGACTGCTGGAGCACTGAGAGTCGACTGCTTTTCGGCGATATGCACACAAGTATTTGTCTCGTGGCTACCCCCACTCCTCACACCAAATAAGGCATGGCATGTGCCAGCTTTCCCACGCTATCCGAACTGCGTAACTATCTGAACTGCATCATCAATAAAAGATAATACAAACCTTCTATAACACAAACTGTTGACGCAGTTCGGAAAGCTTCTATCACTAATGCTGACGCTTAACAAAAACTAAGATTTTGAAAAAGCAAACGTATGTCCGATGAACAAACTACTACGATAAATGAACTACCATGGCTTTAATTTTGAATCCTGATGTAATAATACGAAGCTTTGCAAAACGAAAGAACATGAACCACGCATCTCGATAATTAATATTTTGCGTCGTTACATTACTCCCCTCGGTTTGGGATAGATTTTGAAGAAATTATTCCCAAAGTGAAACCTATCTTGTATGCAGCTACACTGCAAACCACTGTGCCTCTGCTCCTTAACATAACACTTAGGGTTTGGATTGGTATTGCTAGTGGCTTTTCAAGGTACAAACATCGCTTTAGGTGAAGTGAAGCTCGTTGTGATTGGTTTGTGGTTCTAGTAATGGTGATTATCACGTGATCCATAACCAGTCACAAACACGGTTGCTTGCCGCAGTTGCGTAACCTGCCAAAGATGGCCTCACCGACTGCCGACATCGTAAGCAACCGTAAATGTTGACGTACTCATTGAATGGAATGTGGAAGTGTTAAATTCGTATCACGTGATAGGTGAATTTGTTTGGGATGCAAGTTAAGTGACAATCACTCAGAAATGTTTTGTTATCAACGGAGAAGAGTCAATGGCGTATCTAGTTATTTGCAACAAAGAATGCATTGGTGATAGTGTGCAATCCGAAGACGCGTTGTTACGTTGTCATTTTTTTTGTGGTCGGATAATTTGCCTTGAGGTGAGTAAGTTTGATCACTTTTTCACAAATTCGACAATGTTTTAATCTAGTTTTTACATCGTTTTGTAATCCATAGTCTTTAAAAAGAAATCAACTTTGTACTTGCAGCACCACATCGTCGTCATTACAATTGAAAACTCCATTATAAATTATTAAATTAAAAAGTCTAACTACTTTAATTTTGAAATAATTGTGCGGGAAAATGCAGAAACTACAATTCTCTGTAATTTGCACGTATTTTCAACATTTGTTTATCAACAAATTCATTGTAATAAAAACGTAGGCGTAACAAAATTATATAACCTGCAATTTTAAACAATTTTTCTCTACAGTCGTGTCCGAATTTGCTAATTTAAGAACTCTGGGTTTAGGTATTGTGTTAGATGGATTCTAACGTCACTGAACAGCGCCGCATGCGCGAATTTGGAAACTGAAGGTTTGTGAAGGAAAAATTTTTTCCCCTATGCAAACTTATTTTTTCGTTGTTTTGTCGCTCTTTGCAATTAACATTCTGTTTAAAATGCTATAGTACAATCCCATTTTTTCGGATATTCAAGTATAACATATAAATTAATTTTCTAAAAAAGTTATTCATTACGTAAAAAATAACATGACTATCCCTTCAGTCTATCTTATGTTCTCTTTTTAAGATATGGTAGACATTTATATTTGCTTTCAGCCGCAACGCTTTATACAATACGTATGTAAACAACAGCAGAGTCTAGTAAAATTCCCATGTCGTGCCACTTGTGCAAGTCCATAAAAGGAATTATGGATAGGATTGAGAATAGCCCAAGAACTGTATTTTGTAGGGCGTTATAAGTGAGCTTTGTGTGTGTATCTTTTGGGTAATTATGCAGTTTAGGGGCTTTTCTGTAAAAAAAAAAAACCCCCAAAAAGTGGTATATTTCTATTCTACTAATTACGCAGAACACCAATATAGTAGGTTCTTTAACATATGACTAATTTTGTAATATGTGCCCACCTAACATAACAGAACCTAACCCCACGATGAGTGAATCACTATTTTACATTTTTAAACTAACCTATGATTGTAGGGTTTTAAATTAACCTAGGATTATAGGGTTTTAATCTAACCTAGGATTGTAGGGTGTTAATTCGAGGTTAGTTTAAACCCTACTATCCTAGGTTCAATTAACACCCTACAATCATAGGTTAGATTAAAACTCTATAATCCTAGGTTAGTTTAAAACCCTACAGTCCTAGATTAGTTTAAAATCCTACAATCCTATGTTAGATTAAAACCCTATAACCCTAGGTTATGTTAAAACCCCACAATCGTAGGTTAGTTTAAAAATGTAATACAGTGATTCACTCATCGTGGGGTTAGGTTCTGTTAGGTTAGGAGGGCACATATTACGAAATTAGTCATATGCTAATGACCCTAGTAGGATGTCCGAAGTAAACAAAGCGGCGGGCTGCTCGTACTTTTTAACTATTTTATTTGATACGTTCTACTTATTTTAACATTACGTCCTAAATATGAACAAGGTAAGCTGTGCAGAACCTATTAATGCTACTTTTATTGGTCTAGGATGTTTTGTTCAGAAAAGCCCCATAACTGCATTATTACCCTTTGCACATATTATTCATGTCTTCTGTTTCTGTAGAAAAATGTGCTTTCTGTGAGGTGCCTTGTAAAATGACAGCAAGGTTTCAGGAAGACTGGCTTATTGACCCTAATTTGGGCTGGCTTGATAAAGTTTCTTGTAACCCAACAAAATCCAAGTGTAAAGTTTGCAACACATCGTTTACTTTAAGCAACATGGGCCATACTGCAGTCAAAAGCCATGCTAAAGGGAAAAAACACTTATCAAGGGTTAGTGACAAAAAAAACACCTTCAATAGGTGACTTTTTTAAAACTTCACAAGAGGACAAAATTGATTCAGTGCCAGTGTCTCCAAACAGTCAACACTGCTTATGGACATCTGTTCAGCCCCCAGAGAAGCAAATAATGAAGGCTGTACCTCACTGTAGTGTTAAGGCATTTACTATTAATGAACAAGTGAGTTGTGCAGAAATACTGTGGTGTCTGCAGACAATTATTGCACATAAATCTATGCGTACAGCAGCAAAGGGTATCAATTTGTTAAAAGTTATGTTCCCAGACAGTGTTATAGCCAGTAAGGTGCAACTTCAAAGAAGCAAGATTGCATATTCCATACTACTTGGTATTGCATCTCACTTCAAGAAACACTTGCTGGAATCAGTGAGTGCTTGTGAACATATTGTAATGGGTTTTGATGAATCGCTTAACAGAGTGAGTCAAGAGATTCAAATGGATCTGAACGTACGCTTTTGGGACAATGATAGTAATGAGGTACATACTAGATTTTTTAATTCTGCTTTTATGTGCTGTGCCAAAGCAGATAACCTTAGAACATCTTTCAAAGAAGCAGTGTCACCACTTGACCTGAAGAAAATTCTTCAGATTTCAATGGATGTGCCCAATGTGAACCACAAGTTTTTCAGACATCTAAAGTCAAACTGGACATTGGTGAAAATAATCCAGTTATTCTCAACATGGGAAGCTGTGGTTTGCACAATATGCATGGTGCATTTAAGGCTGACATTGAAGCTTCTGGGTGGAATATTGTGCAGTTCCTTAGGTCACTGTATTATCTTCTCAAGGATGTTCCAGCACGGCGTTCAATGTTCACAGAGTATTCAGGCTCATCAGAATTCCCGAAGAAGTTTTGTGCTGTCCGTTGGTTGCAAAACGAGGATGTGGCTCAACAAGCATCTGATATGATTCCACATTTAAAGAAAATGATCCAATGAGCAAAAATTGAAAAAAGAGAATCCACATGTGCAAGCTATAAAACTGTTGCAAAAGCAGTTACTGACCCACTGCTTCCAGCAAAGTTTAAGTCTTTGGCTTTGGAAACTCAGCTGTTCCTGTTAGAATATTGGACTGATGCCCCTTGTGCACCATTCCTTCACAGCTCTCTCACAACTGTAATTCTGAATATGATGAAGAGATTTGTTAAGGAAGATGTTTTGAATGAAGTACAAAATCTCGTATGAGTGTACATTGAGAATAGAAGTAATCTTCTGAGTTCTTCCAAAGTTGATGTAGGGTATGGTTCCTTGGAGGGCACTTCGAGATTTAAGTAAACTGTCCAAGGAACTGGATTGCGAACTGTTTTATGAAGATGGTGTTATGTGCTTGAAAACATTAGTCAAGAAGTTATTGGAGCATTCTCCATTGCAGTTTAACCTAACTAAAGCTGCTTATTGTTGGGATCCCTCTGTTGCAACTATGGCAAACGTTTGTAGCAGTAGACTGAAGAATCTTCTCACAATCCTTGAAAACAACAACTGGATTGATGGAGCTGTTGCAGACAGAGCAGATAGAGAATTTCGAGAGTTATGTTCTCAGCCTAGTGTGGAAAAGTGTCCACAGAGCTACTCCAGATCAGAAAAACAAGTTGACCACTTCTCGCGAAATGTCATTCATGAGAATGGCAACCCGAAATCTGTGGAGATAATCGTGAAGATTGTCATGATACTTTCCCATGACAATGTGAATGTTGAACGTGGTTTCTCAGTTAACAGTGAATGCCTCATTGATAACATGAAGAATAAAACCTTGGTTGCACAAAGGATGGTCTACGACTCTATCATGGTAGCAGGTGGTGACCTATCGGATTACAGCATTTCCAAGTCACTTTTGCTATCTTACAGAAATGTACGAGCCAGACTCGCAGAAGAAACTGAGAAGCGCCAGAAAGAAACAAAGACGGTCAAAGAAAATGATGACATTTGTAGAAAACGCCTGGCCAAAGAAAAGTCTGATTTGGAGGCCAAAAAAACTAAAATGCTGGCCGAATTTCAGGCTATTGAGGAACAAATAAATACCACGAAGCAGTAATAAGCACAATTTGGCTTTATTAATTTTAATGTG
The DNA here is from genome assembly GCA_002778355.1 of Clitarchus hookeri. NCBI lineage: Eukaryota > Metazoa > Arthropoda > Insecta > Phasmatodea > Phasmatidae > Clitarchus > Clitarchus hookeri. The sequence continues at coordinate 209,108 of NQII01002929.1, read as the reverse complement.
TAAATAAATGCACACTTGGAATGTTATTTCAAAAACAAAATAATGCAATTTTGATTATCTCAAGTCAACAATTTTGTGGTGTAGTTTTGAAATGTCTTTTAAATTGTATGTTTTGTCAATATCATATATATGTTTTTGTGAAAATTAGTGGAATATATCAGACATTATTAATGGACTGAGTAGCATAGCTACTATATTTCTGCAACTATGATTATTGTGATCCACATGTGACTAAAGTTCAATATTCTACATGAGGTTTGAGGTAAGTGGTTGTAGCCAACAGAAGTGTAATATATTTTTTGTTGACCTTGTCTTTCTATGCTTTGCTATGATGTTTCAATCTTAGATTTATGTTTTTGAAACAAAAAAATTGTAGTTAAATACTAGGGAATTTTTTTTAGAATACTTCTGGTAAACCTAGAAATATCAAGGAATTTTGAAATAAATTTTTTTTGTGGTCATTTTGTATAAACACCACTGCGACTGCCTTACATTAGGTCAGTGTTAACAAAAAAATAAAAGCCACTGTGACTGCCTTTCATTAGGCCAGTGCTGACAATTAAAAAAGGACCTTAGACCTGTCCCAATCCAAAAAACTTACTCCTTGTGCCATTGATCCCAGGACACCATAAACTGGAGCAACCTCTTACCCTTACTTATGTTTACTTAAGGTTCAACATAATACAACACCTCAACCACCTCAACCTTTGTAATTTTAGATAACATGTACTGCATCCTCAATTAACCTTGTTCATTATTCGTCAAATCTGATTTTAAAAATAACGGTAATTACATGATTTTTACATTCACATATAGTGTAATTTCAACTTAGCTTCCATCTGACAATTTCAAATGTAAAAACAAAACTTATTTACATTTATATAACACTTACTGTTCAGTACTCTGCTTAAATAAATCCTATTTAGTTACATGAACAATTTAAAAACAAAATATTGTAAAGCCATTCTTCTCTTAGCTTATTTTCTACCACTACTGTTTACTTTAGAATAGTTTCCTTAAATTCATTAGCAACTCATACTACTGCTAATACGGTTAAATGTTCTTTACAATATTACCTTATTTATTATGAATATTTTACAATACAACAGTCATGGTCATGCTAGAAAACAGAGATGTTTGATATTTAATAAATTATTAGTTGTAGCAAGATAATTCACAAACAAACCATCCTGCAAGTGTATGCAATTTTCTTCATAGGACATTTGGCCTCATAAGATTTGTACACAAATTATCTGTTAAATGTGTCTCAAAACGTGGACAGAATGATGTAAGCCTTCCTTACAATATTTATAAATTAGGACCCTGAAACTTCAGATTAAAAAGTCCTCTACCATGATAACTTCCAACGTGTTAATCCTCTGAGTACATTTTTAAACAGTTTCTTCCGAACATCAGCAGCGAGACTAGATGTGAGATTCGTTAATATAGTCGTCTCTTACCTAGATTTGCGTTGTTCATTGGAACACTGGAACTGCCAGTAACTTAGTGAAGTAATGCTTCGATGTTTGAAGACACCGAGTCTTCAGGTGCGGTTAATCGCTCCCCGCGACTGGGTCGCCATATTTGTAATGTTGCTTGTCGTGTTATAGGGCCGCCATATTCGTATCAGTCCACGGCTGGGTATGACCAATGGAAATTACTACTCTGTTAGCTCACTGGATAGTAACACAAAACTTTAAAGGTGCCAATAAATATAAATAAAGTTCAATGTTTGTTTATTACTCTGTACTTTTATTGACCATTCCAATGAAACAGTTCACATACAATCGTCAGAAAAGTAGAGTACGAACCGGTTTAGAGGCAAACCAACAGAGAGCAGCGCCACAGTCTGTTGATTATTCATTTACGTCTTGCAAACTTGCATTGTGAGAAAATACAGAGGCAGCGATCTTCCACACCGGTGGAGAAATAAACGAGGAAGTTCCAGTTTGGCGGTGTGGGGTTTATGCACCACGCACGACGTGGCCTCGGCGAGTCCTTGTTATCTACTGCTTGTCGGTTGTCTACTGCTCGAGCACTGAGAGTCGACTGCTTTTCGGCAATATGCACACAAGTATCTGTCTCGTGGCCACCCCCACTCCTTACGCCAAATAAGGCATGGCGTGGGCCAGCTTTCCCATGCTATTCGATTGGCGTAGCTATCTGAACTGCATTATCAGTAAAAGGTAATCAAAACCTTCTAGAACACAAACAGTTGACGCATTTCGGAAAACTTCTATCACTAATGCTGACGCTTAACAAAAACTAAGATTTTGAAAAAGCAAACGTATGTCCGATAAACAAACTACCATGATAAACGAACTACCAAGGCTTTAATTTTGATTCCCTATAAAATATTTCGAAGCTTCGCGAAACAAAAGAACATGAACCACGTATCCCGATAATTAATATATTGCGTCGTTTCAACGTATTCGTCTTAATAGAAAAACTGCAGACAAATTAACTCTCAGCATCCATTTGACCTCAGTGAGTGGTGTTGTTCCTTCTGAATGTCTTTCTTCATTACTGTGCATGTAGCTGTAGCAGCACAATGGAAAGTTGTGGAGGGAACTTGACTCACTATTGGAGGTGCCTGTTTGTAACCCCAGAGGGTAAAGTTTGCTGCCACCTGACGGAGTGGTGGATGTGCCTCTTGCAGGCAGCANTTACCTCAGTGAGTGGTGTTGTTCCTTCTGAATGTCTTTCTTCATTACTGTGCATGTAGCTGTAGCAGCCATTGAATAGACACTGTCTGAGAAATGGAAAGTTGTGTCTATTGGAGGCGCCTGTTTGTAACCCCAGAGGGTAAAGTTTGCTGCCACCTGACGGAGTGGTGGATGTGCCTGTTTGTAACCCCAGAGGGTAAAGTTTGCTGCCACCTGACGGAGTGGTGGATGTGCCTCTTGCAGGCAGCAGGAGTGTGACGGAGTTGGGACTGCCAGAGGCAGACCTGACAGTGCTGGATGTGGGGGCAGACGTGGTGGTGTGCGCACGCAGCAGCTTCACGAGTCCACCCAGCCTTGTGGTGGGGCGGCTTCCCCCCGCAGGTCAGGAGCCAGAAGTGCAGTGGGTGGAGCTCACCAGCCCCACGCCCCCGCCTGGCCTGGACCAGCTGGAGTGCCACTACCTGGAGCTGGAGCTGGACACCACTGCTTCCTGTAGTGAGTCCCATCATCTACTATTATTGCACAGACAACTTTCAGTTCTATGACCTGTCATGGTTCTTGGGAAAAGGGTTATTATTTCAATGGGGTTTTTATTGGAATTTTGAACAATTTCGACCCTGTACTCTAAAATATTTAGTTGTTTTTTATTGCAACAACAGCAGTTGTGCGTGGAGAAACATCTGCAACCTTAAAGCGTTTAGGTGGGGGAAAGTCTATTTTTATATTTGATCCAGGTGACAGTAGTACGACACTCCCAAAGAAGGAAAAATAAATGCAACAAACTTATTTTTCTGTCTATTTTCTTCAAATTTCCAACCTTTTTAAACTAAAATATTTTTAGTTGTCCAAAAAGGGTTATTTCAAGATAGTCTCTATTTCCAGGGTCGTAGAATTGTGAGTTGACTATACAGTACGCGTCAAGTCATGTGGATTCTACGGTGGAAACTCTGTACATAAAACATTAATAAAAGAAAACTCTGTAACAACAGAAAAATTATTACGGTCCCACCAAAATTCTTTGTGTACAGTGAAATTTCTGTCCATTGTTTTTCAGGGGACCAACATAAAATTTCTGTACATGCAGACATGCAATGGATGTGGACTTGACATGCAGACCAACATAAACTTCTTGTTGAAATACCAGGGTGGCCACACAATTGGGAATTTCGTGAAACCATGAACCATGAATTTGTTAAAACCCAGGAAAAGTATGAATTTTTGCCTTGCAGTCAATTTTACATGAATTTACGTCACCACATGAGCCAGTGTTTTGCAAATTGTTTGAGGTCGTCAGTGACAGTACGTTATTAAATTTAAATTATGCTGGTGAAATTTCCATTATTTGTGTTGCATACAAATTCCAGATAGTAATAGCATGACAAAAATATTTTACACGTTGGCATTACTGCCATTACTATATTAGCAGTAGTGTCACAGTGATGGTGGCAAGTTGTTGTAATTACCTTCAATTGTGCACTCCATTTGCATTGTTTGTTTCAAGTTAAAACAAAATAATATGTTACTGCAGGAAGACCATGATAACTATACAGGGGATGGACAAAATAATATGAACACCTGACATATACACAATATTTATTTATTAATAAGGTGTTGGGCCACCATTTGATTTTAGAACAGCTGCAATTCTTCGCGGAATAGATTCGTAGAGTGTCTGAATAGTTTCCACCGGAATGTTGTCCCATTCTTGTACCAAAACATTCGCCAATTGCTTCATTGATGTTGGAGATGGAAATCAGGTTCCTCACTCTTTGCTCTAAAACTCCCCGTAACGGTTCAATTATGTTGAGGTCTGGCCAGGGAAGATATTTGATGATATTCTGATGCTCCTCAAACCAAGACTGAACCTTTTTGACTGTGTGTATGGGCGCATTATAATCTTGGAATATGGCAGTGTTTGGCAGCAATATGCTAGTCATAGTAAGAACTTCATCATTGAGGATGTCGAGATATTCATTCAAAGCAATCCGGCCAGTGATGAGAATGAGAGGACTAGCTGAATACCACGATATAGCCACCCAAATCATAACGGAACCTCCCCCATGCTTGACTGTAGGAAGCAGGCAGTCCGGATTATAGGCTTCTTTTGGAGTTCTCCATACATAAACCCGGCCGTTTGTAGGAAACAATCTAAACGATGATTCATCGGACCATACCACATTCTTCCAATCATCAAGTGTCCAGGTTTTACGATCGTGGCACCACTTCTTTCACAGCTTAACGTTGGCTTCCGTTATAAAGGGTTTTGCAATTGCAGCCCTTCCATGAATGTTAGCTTTGTGGAGCTCCCGCCGTACTGTTTTTGTCGAAACAGTATTACTCAAGTGAGTGTTGAGTTCTGCTGTCACTTTTTCCGCTGTAGTTTTATGTTGTCTGGCCACAATTCTTTTTAATGTTCGTCGGTCTCTGTCAGTTAACTTTGGGTTTCGCCCACTATTCCTCTTCGCCGATGATGTTTTACCATGTTTTGTGTATGCTGTCATTACCGTGGATACTATCTCTTGTGAAACGTTAAACAATTCAGCTGTTTTCGTCACAGACGCTCCCGTGTGAACTTGATCAGTTGAGAGTGCGCAGAGAGTTTATCGATCTGGCAGTGTGTTCATGGCAGGAGAGACGGAGAAGGGGAAGCAGTGGGAGGAGGGGTGAAACAATGCACGTATCCATGTCACTATGTGTTGGTGACATCTTGCACACATGGCAAATGTCTGACTTTTAGTAATTATTTCACTGCGATAAACGTGTAGTTTTGAGACAGAAATGAATAAATAAGGCAATTAAAAGTTATTTATTCACTGTCTTTAATAATTAATCATTGAAAACCACTTCCTCTGATTTTGCCTGTTGCGAGTTACGCTGCACTCGGGCTCGGTGCTTACCCATATGTATTAAATGACANAATCATTGAAAACCACTTCCTCTGATTTTGCCTGTTGCGAGTTACGCTGCACTCGGGCTCGGTGCTTACCCATATGTATTAAATGACAGAAGGTGTCGATTAAACCCTTACAGGATATCAGTTTATTCAAAAAATGTGTGTTTATTAAAATAAATTAATATAAATCCTCCGGTTTCTCTGCAGGAAGTTATTGAAAATGAACTTTACGCTTGGTAATACAAGTGGCTCTATGTTCAAACAAGGGGAGGTCAAGTATATGCTTCTAGGCATATCATTTTATTCGCAAAGATGCTGTACATTGAGTTAAATTAATATTTTGTATTAAAATCATGTTGGCTTTACACCAGATACAATTAAACACCAACTTTACAGGAAAAAAACTACCTTTAATCACAAAAGGAATTATCTTTGCAAATAATAATTCCTTGTTAAAAAGTATTGCATAACATTTTCAGGCGAAACCATTTGCTTTGAAATACTTGTGATGGTAGGTGCAACTATTTTGAGTTACAGATAATCTTAAAATTCCTACGAACACCAACAAACTTGCGAGGCAGAGAGACAATAGCTTCCCTTCTAGAAAGCATGTTGGGGGAGGAAGAAAGGTGCATGGCTGAGAGAGACAGAAAAGGTGCGGGAGAGAGAGAGAGAGTGAAAGAGAGAGTGCACACAAGGTCACCACACTGGTTGCTAGGTAACCACTTTCCCTGTAACCACTTCCCCTCTCCTCGGGCATGTAAGGGAGGGTAGCAAACCAGACACTCACCGGCACATTTCACATCCAGTTACTAGACGTTTGCATAAACAACCAGCTTAAAAAATAATTGTTTTGGGAAATCTTAGGTGACTGGACCAAAACATATTTTGACCAACGCAGTATCTGATNGAGCTTAAAAAATAATTGTTTTGGGAAATCTTAGGTGACTGGACCAAAACATATTTTGACCAACGCAGTATCTGATAAACGATACTAGTGGGTAACATTATCATTATTTATATAGGAGTTTTGCTGGGACCACTGAAAATTAACTGTGAATACGATTTATCAGTACATGCATTTTCGCTACAAGAGTCTACTGTAGTAGCTACACTTTCTTCATAAAGACATTAAAGTGTAAAATGTACCAAAAAATCTACCATTAATTTTCAGTGGTCCTAAAAAAATTTGTATGTAAATAATGATTATTTGCTTTTATAGTTTACTGGATATTGCATACATCTAATAACTGGGTGTGGAATACGTTAAGTGCGCCACCATATATCATCACTGGGGTGTGGTGCTTTCAAGTGCAGATGATGGTGTTGGCGAGTCAGGCAGTCAGGCGCAACCTTTCTCCCGCCACTTACATGCCTGACGAGAATAGAATGTTACCTAGCAACCAGCGTGGTGTTCTGACATCCTCTCTCCCCCTTCCCCCTTATCACTCTTCTGTCTATCTCTTAGCCATGCACCTTTCTTCCTCCCTTTACATGCTGACGAGAGGGGAAGCTGTTATATAGCAAAATAAGCCGAGTCATCTCGCTCTGCTTCATGCATTCGCTTCCTCCCCTTACATGCCTGGCAAGATGGGAATTGGTAGAGTACATGAAGCATTAAATAGAACTAATTATGAGATCTTAGTTCTTAAAAATGCACGGTTATTCTGTGAAATGCATTGCTCACAGAATGGCCAAGTTCTCAGTTTGTCCTCTAACAAGTTCATGGCAGTCGCTAGTATGCGACAGTAATCCATTATGGCTCTGTGCCGTTCTTACATGTTCACAACTCTCTTTAAGATGGCAGAAATTTTATCAACTTTATCCGTTGCTCAAAATAGTTGCATCTATCATCACTATTATTTCAAAGCAAATGGTTTTCATCTGGAAAGGCTACACAATCAATTTTAAAGAGTAATTTATTTTTGCAAAGATGTTTTCTTCTGCATTTAAAGGTTGTTTTTTTGCAGTAAAGTTTGTGTTTAATCATATTTGGTGTAAAACCAACATGATTTTCAAACAAAATACTATGGTAAGAGTCCTATACAGCACGCCAGTCAGTGATAGCAAGGATAAACCAGTACGCCAGCCCTCAAATTATGAAACCATTTGAATAAGTACTTACCAATAAATGGGGAGTTAAGTTTATAGGATATTCCCTCATTTCCTCTCACCGTGTCTTCTATGGCCAGGCGACTTGGAACTCCGCCCCTGGCAGAAGGGCCAGTTTTGTCCATAGCTAACAGCAATGGAGTTTTGATTATTATTATACTTTTTCTATAAAACTGATATTTTTCTTGGCTGAAGCTCTCTGCGATTTTAGGCTCTTTGGATTTCTGTTACGGAAGTCTACTTCTTACAAGACCGAGCAACCCTGGTTCCCAATTTTGTCTGTGTAGTTGACACGGCAGAGCAACCAAGTAGAAAGTGGGTTGAGCTCTTATTTTGAGCTACAAATGGTAAAAATATCATGCTTTTATTGTCACTACACACATCAGTACAATGAATAGCTATGAATTCAGATATTAGTTACCCTGATGACACAAACATTATGAATCTGGGAAACCAGTTTTCACCAAGGTAAAAAACTTTGCTTGCCCTTTCCTAACTCAATCGTTAACTCGATCAACTCTAGACTAACCCTGCTCAACAGCAGGGTAAATGAGCTTTAGCAGACAACACAAGTGAAGTGGTGTGAAAATATGTAAACAATGCAACCAAAACAAACAAAAAAAGGCATTTGTAAAATAAAGCAGTATTGAGAGGAGCATGAAAGCAAATATTGAATTTTTGTTAGAAGATCGGATGGTAGGCATTTTTCAAGTAGCTATGATGTAATATGATTATATACTAACCTGCCACCTAATACAAAGGTACTGTATTTGTTTAATAATGCTTAATACAGTTTCTCTTTTTGAGTTGCGAGTTCCTTTCGGACATAAAACAATTTAACATAAACACTTCTTTGTTTTCATTGTCCTCACTAGCATAACACTCAATAATTCCACTAAATATTCTGACTTATTTTGAGTTCCCGCCATCTCAAAACCCTGAATTGCTTTTGAGTGTTCAGTAACAACCTGGTTAACCCCTAATGATTGAGGAAACATTGTCATGTGACCAAGTTGCCCCAGTTAACTCCTTTAGGTCACTTTTTGTAAATGCCTGTAGTGTGTCTGCCCCCTGGTTGTCGCAACATGGTGGACATTTACAATACCAATCACTAACAAGGCGTCGCGTCATAGCTGTGGTGGAATCAAAGAGTGAATATGTGGTACAGCAATCACAGTAGATGTGCAGTCTCTATGCTTTTCTGCCAATATGGCTATGATAAATGACGTTGCATAGGATTTGAGGTTAGAACACGTGCTTTGAGATGTTTGTATACTCTCTCTGACCAATTTGTAATGTAATTAGATTGAATTCAAAATTGTAAAATTTTTCATACATANGATGTTTGTATACTCTCTCTGACCAATTTGTAATGTAATTAGATTGAATTCAAAATTGTAAAATTTTTCATACATAAAAAATAAAATTTTTAAAACTAAGATATTAACAAACACGTTTATTACTTTTGACCACGTGACATTGACAGTTGTATTGGTTTCAGGTAGCTCAGTATTAAGTAGGTGCATAGAAGATGAATAGCCTGTCTACATCATGTTTAGTCTATAAGTACAATGCAAACTAACACCGCTAGTAGTGGAGGGCTGTGCCAGTTAAATTGGTCACAAGCCAGTTGCAAGTGTTTACAATGAAACATTTGCATTTACAAACTTGTAATCTACTATAATACAACGTACAGTAAATAAATTCTGTTACCGACTTCGGATTGTGGTAGCAAGAAGTTGCAAACATCTTCAAATAGTTTACAGTACGTTAGCAAATAGCACTGCAACTGCAAGCATTGAACTGCACCCGTTTACAGAATCTGCTNGATGTTTGTATACTCTCTCTGACCAATTTGTAATGTAATTAGATTGAATTCAAAATTGTAAAATTTTTCATACATATAAAATAAAATTTTTAAAACTAAGATATTAACAAACACGTTTATTACTTTTGACCATGTGACATTGACAGTTGTATTGGTTTCAGGTAGCTCAGTATTAAGTAGGTGCATAGAAGATGAATAGCCTGTCTACATCATGTTTAGTCTATAAGTACAATGCAAACTAACACCGCTAGTAGTGGAGGGCTGTGCCAGTTAAATTGGTCACAAGCCAGTTGCAAGTGTTTACAATGAAACATTTGCATTTACAAACTTGTAATCTACTATAATACAACGTACAGTAAATAAATTCTGTTACCGACTTAGGACTGTGGTAGCAAGAAGTTGCAAACATCTACAAATAGTTTACAGTACGTTAGCAAATAGCACTGCAACTTCAAGCATTGAACTGCACCCGTTTACAGAATCTGCTACCAATTCAACTGCTAAAATATGCATGTTAAACTTTGCAGCTTCACGCATGTCATAAACAATGATGATGACTGAAATAAAACTGNTACCAATTCAACTGCTAAAATATGCATGTTAAACTTTGCAGCTTCACGCATGTCATAAACAATGATGATGACTGAAATAAAACTGCAACAACAAAGAAACAGTTTCCTTGCTCGATAAAGCATTAATTTTTATTTTGACAACCAAAATGTATCTCTATTCTTCCCTGAGGTGATAATGCATGCATTTTGTTATAGTTTTCTGACAATTTATGTCCCTCATATTTTCATATTTTATGCAAAAATCTTTGTATATATGGTGCATTATTTAGTAATGGTTATATTTTGGATCAATCTTTTAATTGAAGTTCTGACGCGTGACGGGTACAGAGGATAGGAATTGCGCTGTATTCACACCCTGAGAAATAACCCCCAGGGAAGTCCNGACGCGTGACGGGTACAGAGGATAGGAATTGCGCTGTATTCACACCCTGAGAAATAACCCCCAGGGAAGTCCCGCCATATAAGAATTTCGGGGATGAACCTCAGTGAGAACGAAATAGGGTAAGTCCCGGGAAGTTAGCTGATATAAGCCCTCTTCGAAGGAAACTGGGTAACCCCCGGCCAAGAATAGTGCAGACGCAGCTCCCAGGAACCCCCGAGACCCTTGCCGCACCCCGCCCTTC
>NQII01002929.1:128460-196486 GCA_002778355.1 Clitarchus hookeri | reverse complement strand
CCACCACCACCACTGCCCCCACCAACACTACCACAGCTACCACCAACAGCACCACCAACAACACAAGCACCTCTAGTTACCACAACCTAAAATGTCACCACCACCAACAACAGCACCTACACCAGCATCTTCACCACCATCAGCACCACCACTGCCACCATCAAAACCTCCACCAGCACCACCACCAACTCCTTCACTGCTGCCACCACAAATGCTGTCACCACCACCAGCACCTCGACCACCAACAATACCATCAACACCATAACCAGCAGCAGTACCAACACCAGTACCCGAGCACCACCACCACCAACACCAGCACCTCCACCTGGAACACTACCAGTAGTACCATCACCACCAGGACCTCCACCACCAACACCAGAAGCACCAACACTACCAGCACCACCACCAACACCAGCACTTCCACCTCCACCACCACCAACTCCAGCACCTATATCTCCACCTTAAACACCACCACCAGCAACACCATCACCTCCACCAACACTAGCACATCCACCAACACTAGCACCTCCACCAACACTAGCACCTCCACCAACACTAGCACCTCCACCAACACTAGCACCTCCACCAACACTAGCACCTCCACCAACACCAGCACCTCCACCAACACCAGCACCCCCACCAAAAATTTCACCACCACCAGCAACAGCACTTACACCAGCAACTCCACTACCATCAGCAGTAGCATCACTAATACTGCCACCATCTAAACTACCACCAGCACCACTACCAACAACTCCATCACTGCTGTCACCACCAATGCTGTACCACTGCCAACACCAACACCAGTAAAACCACCACCAGCACCTCCACCACAAACAATACCACCACCACCACCACCACTAGCAACAACACCAGCACCTCCCACCAGCACCTCCACCACCAACACCTCCACCACCAACACAACCAACACCTTCACTTCCACCACCATAACCACAACCACCACCATCTTGTAATTTAAAATTACAATGTAAACCAAGAAGTTATCAGTATAAGTTCAGTATTTTTTTCTCTGCACATATACGGGATTATTCTGAACTCCAGCTCACAATTCTGTGAAATGATTTTCTCAGTATAAAATTAAATGATTTATGACTTACAGTGATTATTTACAGAAAAGTGCATGTGTTTGAAAATGTGTTTTTTTTTTAAATATTTTATGTCAAAATATTAACAAATTGTTTTTGATGAAACTACAATTTCTTTAATAGCCCTGGGAACTGTAAACTACCAAAAAGTTTTATCAGTAATAAATTACCATGTTAAAATTAGAAAAGTGTGTTATCTTGGTACAGAGAACACTCTGAGACTATAAGGTCTTGGAGATAACAGGTACACAATTGGAAATGGTGTGGTTATGTATCTATGTATTAGCTGTGCTACCCATCACAGCATTTCATTTTCATAATGAAAAGAGAATGATATTGCCCAGGTATTTGTCACAGATGTCATATTTCAAATCAAGAAATCACTCTTATTATTCAGGAATTTTTTTCACTGTAAATGTTTTTTGTTTATTTTTAAATAATTCTTTTGAAATCCAATTTTTAAGAGTGTATACCTTTATCAATAGTTGTAGGGCATAAATAAGAATATACTGAATTCACATATGCGTTAACAAATTTTTTTTCTTCAATTTTTGTGTTTTAAAACAAATAAGCTTAAATTTTAGGGGCAAAGAAAATTATCGTAGTTAAGTTCAAAAACTCGTATTTCTGTTTAATTGTAGGAAAATATTTGCCTGTTTTGTAATATTATCTGTAAAGTACACCTTATTGCAGTGTGTAAAAATCGATGGATTTTGTGGATAATTCATTTAGTGTTCGCAGTCACTTTGTATTTATCCTATATGTATTTTGGTTATAATCCATTCACGGTATCTTCGATACTTTTGAAAAGAACCTTTGAAAAATCACCCTAGCCGTTAGCTACATGCATATAACATTACAAACAGCGGCGAGCGCGGATACAGTTATGCCGTTAGGTTGCCAGCACAAAGAGAGGAAATAGTTCTAAAGTTTTAACGTAATTGTTAATTTATCGCTTACAAATGGGTTTCGAAAAGACTTGTATCTTATTATGCCAATTATTAATGACGTGATGCTAACGTACTTTGATTTCAATGTTTCTTGCATACTCACAAGATCACGCTCAAGGTGAAAGTAGAGCGGCCATTTGTTTACAAACCTTCGTTCCGTGTGTTGTTGGCGAGATGTGGTCGACACACGTGCCAGAGAAATGGTGCGATTATCTTGTTTAACCAATAATAATTCATTTACTGGTTTATTTTTTTTTTTACTAATATCCTCTCTTTATTATTTCTCGTTGTGCCGATTTCTTTCGTTTCTGATACCTGTATAAGAGATTACTCGTAGTGCGTTCTCACGTGTTTAATATTTTTTAAATTTATTTCAGGTTTGCTTAAAATTTTATTTATTGTATTTTACGTTATATGTTGCGGTAGTTTTTGTGTGCAGTCATGAGTTCTAGCAAGGTGAATAAAAGATAAGTCACCAACGCCAACAGGACATCATTAACCTCACCGAATCGTTGTATTCCCTAATTAGGCGAGGGGAAATGAAACCCTGCAACGTCGCGGAAAGAGCGGCAGAAATGTTGAAACGCTTCAGATCCACAGTTCTAAGGTATGTTAAAATATATGTAGTATTAACCATTGCGTTTGCAAGTTGTGTGTGCTAAGGTCAATTATGTTGGCCTACGAAATGTGTTTACAAGAACATAAAGAAAATTTGTTAATAACTTGATAACATCGTCGAACGTTGTCTACGTGTCTTTTTAACGTTTTATTTGGGTAATTATTAAGTTTAGGGGGCTTTTCTGTAAAAAAAATAACAATAATTTCACGGAAAATGGTATATTTCCACTCCACTAATGATGCAGAACACGAATATACGACGGGCATTAACGTCCGACTAATTTCGTAACATGTGCCCACCTAACCTAACAGAACCTATCCCCACGATGGGTGAATCACTATTTTACATTTTTAAACTAACCTAGGATTGTTGGGTTTTACACTAACCTAGGATTGTAGGGTTATATAGACTCAAATGTGAGTGTATGAATCACCTAACCAAAAGGTGGTATTACAATGTGTAATTAAAAATAAAAACTACTTTGTGTTGGAATTTGTGTACCCCTGCGAGGGATTCTTCATAAACAACCCAATATATACAGTGGAAATTTATTATAAAGACAACTGACAATGGTAAGGAAAATTGCCTCTATAGTGAGTTTGTTATAGTCAATTAATTTTATATAGGTTATGGAGAGATGGTGCATTTTAAGATTCTGAAGAAGGAGCTTGTTTTGTATTTATAAGTTACATTGCGGCATTAATTGCCATTGTTATACGTCACTAAATAGATTACAGTCGATATAACTGGAACTTCCCCTACTATTAAACATATCTGTATCACTTCACTAAACATGAGAGGACATCGTAATCGATGAAATCGCAGTCATAATCTTTTAAGAAAACAATTGTGTATTAATGCATTTCCCCAACACCACTGTTCTACAGCCATTGTCTTTTAGTTATTGTAAATTATCAGTGTCATATTTTTCACTTTCAGTGCTACATAGCCAACCTAATTTGCATAATTTAAAAAGGACCATAATTCAGTTACTGGGTCAACTACAGTTACTGATACCAAAAACATACAAGGGTTTGTTTACAAATGATGTGTGACAATGTGATATGCTCTGCCGTGTGTTAGTTTAGGTTAGTTTAATAGGTGGCAGGTATTGGTTACTATATAACCCTACAATCCTAGGTTAGTTAAAAAATGTAAAATAGTGATTCACTCATCGTGGGGTTAGGTTCTGTTAGGTTAGGTGGGCACATATTACGAAATTAGTCGGACGTTAATGCCCCTCGTATATTCGTGTTCTGCATCATTAGCAGAGTGGAAATATAAGATTTTCAATGAATTATTTTTATTTTTACAGGAAACCCTATAAACTTAATAATTACCAAAATAAAACGTTAAAAATACACGTAGACAACGTTCGACGACGTTATCAAGTTATTAACAAATTTTCTTTATGTTCTTGTAAACACATTTCGTGGGCCAACGTAATTGATCTTAACACACACAACTTGCAAACGCAATGGTTAATACTACAGATATTTTAACATACCTTAGCACTGTAGATCTGGAGAGTTTCAACATTTCTGCCGCTCTTTCCGCGACGTTGCAGGGTTTCATTTCCCCTCAGCTAATTAGTGAATACAACGATTCGGTGAGGTTAATGATGTCCTGTTGGCGTTGGTGACTTCTCTTTTATTCACCTTGCTAGAACTCATGACTGCACACAAAAACTACCGCAACATACAACGTAAAATACAGTAAATAAAATTTTAAGCAAACCTGAAATAAATTTGAAAAATATTAAACACGTTAGAACGCACTATGAGTAATCTCTTATACAGATTTCAAAAGCAAAAGGAATCTGTACGAGAAGGTTAGCACAAATTAAAGTCATACGTTATGAAAAATCAAATAATAAAGAGCTGATATTAGTATAAAAAAACCGATAAATGAAATATTAGGTTAAACAAGAATCGCACAAATTCTCTACAGCACGGCCATCCGGGGGCTTATGAGAGATTGGCGTTGCCATGTTAATGTTGTTGGATGGACTCCTTGAATGTTGACACATTTCATTGCAAAGTATTGTGTCTATAATATGTAATCAAAGTGAAAGTTTTTCTCCCCCACCCAATCCCCCAGTCAAAATCAAACCTATATATACACACACACACACACACACAGAGAGAGAGAGAGAGAGAGAGAGAGAGAGAGAGAGAGAGAGAGAGACAGACACGCACACGAAACATCTCATTTTTAATACTCACATTTTGGGTTTATATAATGAAATGTTTTTCGTTTGCATCACATATTCTTTTGTGTGAAATCCTCAAGATTAAAAACTTTACGCTTGTGGAATATCCATTAATAATATATACATTACTTTTATGATGGGTACGTGCATGTACGAACACATGTACTCACAAACAGTGGAATGTAAACATTGCCATGTGACTGCCACATGGCAATGTTTGTTTACCCTTTGGCAGAAGGATACAAAATGGGCTGGAAAGTAGATCTTTAGCAGGGCTTCAGAAAATCTTGAAGTTACCGTGAATACATTATAGCATGAGATTGAAAGCTTATCACGTGTTGCATTGTTGTTATTATTATTTTTAATAATGAAAATTCTAATACCTGCAGTTACTACCAAGCACACATGATAGAATTTTCAAAACATGTTCTGCATGCAAATGTTGAACTGTTGTGTGTGCAAGTGATAAACTATTTTTTGTCTTGTTTGTAAGTGTCTGACTTGAGACTTTAAATACAAAGACTTGTAGGGTAGGTTGAAAGGGAAAGGCAGAATATTTCTAAGGACTAAGTGTTCAGTAACAATGTTCATTATCATCATCTTTCAGTGATATCACTAGGAGGAAAGATTGTGAAATTGACTTCGTAAGGCACACTACAGATGCCTCATAAAAGCAAATATTCCTTTGGAATATGCTGATAATCCTAAAATAAAAAAGTAGCTCAATAAGTTTATACTTTGCGAAAGCTTATTGCAAAATATATTTTACGCTTTGCAAAATAATGCCTCAGTCAAAACAAAAAGGATTTTAATTGCTAATTCAGAACTAAAACAGAATGTCTTTTTACTGTAATTTCTTCGCAAAGCACATTACATATCTATCCACGTTAATCCATTTCATTTTAATCCATTAGAACAGTCCAAAATCCAAGGTATATTCCAATGTACGACTGCAAACACAAGGAACATTTAAGCTGTCTGTCTTTGAATGGAGCAACTACAGGCTTGAGGAACAGTGCAGCCACCTAGTAGTGGGCACAACAATTTAGTTCGGTGACTCAATTTATTTGAGTCAGATTTGTGTAATGATTCATCCAAAAGAATTGTTTGTATTACGTATTCATTTCGTTATCGTCATTCTCACATGCAGTAGTTCTTTGGAGTCATGACTTACACGACCTTTGGAGTATTAGTCATCTCAGCTTTACTTTTTTGCTTTTGTGCACCTATGTAAATTGCAGAAGTAAAGTAAGTAGAAAATTGCTGATATAGTCTATTTGCATTTCTTCGTACATTTTGAAAAATCATCCCATGCATGACGTTTTTGGTTCTTCCCTAAATATGTCCTGTATCACAAGCATTTTATACTTATGTTAACATAAAAGTATCTTATTTTTGGTTAAATTGAACTTAAGTAATATNCCATGTGACTGCCACATGGCAATGTTTGTTTACCCTTTGGCAGAAGGATACGAAATGGGCTGGAAAGTAGATCTTTGTAAATTGCAGAAGTAAAGTAAGTAGAAAATTGCTGATATAGTCTATTTGCATTTCTTCGTACATTTTGAAAAATCATCCCATGCATGACGTTTTTGGTTCTTCCCTAAATATGTTNCCCATGCATGACGTTTTTGGTTCTTCCCTAAATATGTCCTGTATCACAAGCATTTTATACTTATGTTAACATAAAAGTATCTTATTTTTGGTTAAATTGAACTTAAGTAATATTTTATCTGTAAATTGCAATATTTCATGTACAATAATATGAATAAAACAGTGAGAAAATAGGTGTGTTGGTAATGCCTATTATGAAATAGTTCTTATAGAATATACTGAGGCGCATGAATTTTGTGTATTGTCTCTTTANAATATGAATAAAACGGTGAGAAAATAGGTGTGTTGGTAATGCCTATTATGAAATAGTTCTTATAGAATATACTGAGGTGCATGAATTTTGTGCAGTGTCTCTTTGGTGTAATTTTTTAGACTGAGTTAACCTTTCTTTGCTTGAGGCTGAGGAATATCCTGGAAGTAGAACTTTAGCAGGTCTTCAGACGCAATACTGTGGCGCCACAGAAACATGACTTCGTGCTGCGAGTGCAGGATGCAGTCCTAGTGTATTCTTACCTCCTGTGCTGCTGCAGCACAGTTCTTGCTGCTACCAGCGTATCAGGCCATATTTTTTCCTCCTGCAGGCACCTTTGCTGCCACTACATTTCCTCCCACCCTCTTCCCTAGGTATAGCATCTCAGTCCAGACCTTCCCGTTCCTCTTTGGTACCCTACGTACCTCCCTAGTGTATGCTGTCAGCCATTTGGTAGCCAGCTTGCAAACTAACCTTATTCCTGAATGGGCTTAAAGGTGCTTCCAGCAGCATCTGGTCGCAATTACCCATTCTAAAAGGCCTTTGTTTTCCCTCTACATCCTATCATCTTTCCTAGGCCCTTTTAGTGTTGTGTTATTTGCTGATCAGGTGGTTCTCTTCGGCACAGCCTCTGGCAGATCTGCTATATACGCAATCGGGAAGGACGATACAGTAAAGAAAAGTAGTTCCTCAAGAGGCGAATAATCATTTTTATCTTATAATTATGTAGTGTGATAGTGAAGAAGTGGCGTGTATCGACTCAACTAGGCCGAACAACTCCCTGTGAAGTTATTCACGTCACATTTGGTTTTTGTTGTAAAGCTGACATCATCTTTGTGTGCAGATGCTCAGAATGTTAGGACCTTTTACATCTGTTGTATTAGTGCCTTGCTGTGCGTTGTTGTAGTAGTTTTGACAGCCGCGTGAGTGTGGTAGTTGTCGGAGCTGTGCGGTGCTGCGGCTTAGCACCATGGGTGAGAGGATGGATCAGCTGTGCCGTTCCGAGAGTCGGCTGAAGTTTATTGATTGGTAAAGGTCACGGCCTGTCAGAAAAGTGTTGATCTGTTCTGTCTCGTTTATAGTGAGCCTGCATGACGGCAACCGATTTTGAACTTTTGTTTGACATCGACAAGGGTCAAGATGAATTAAGCAATGGAATGTTACGAGTTAGCACCGGCAAATGGAAACGGTTCATGTAAGTGAAACGCAGCATCAATTGTATTCTGCTGACGCCTATTGTTTATTTTGATGCGTACCGAACACCGAGGGAAAATAACTGTGAGTTTGTTTCTGTGTGCTACCCACGTTTCAAGGCTACTTTAACTGTAAAGTGAATGCACTAGTGGTTGCTCCCATTTTGATGACAAGAGAGTCAAATGGAGCATAGGTGGCAATACTATGGTTGGTTCAGCTCTATGAACTGCTGTAGTTTTCATCGTAATGTTTCTCTATCACCTACGAGATTTTACTGTGTTTGCTGAAATAAGGCGTAAGTGCTACGTCTTATTGTACGTCCCCTTGGGAGCAGTACACAAGTATGGTGGGAAGTACATCAAGTATACATCAAAATTGTATTAAGCAGGGCACCTGCATATCAAGGTTATGCCAGCTGTAAACTCATCGCAAGTGCAGCATTATGAATGTTGATAGCTCCACTCAGTTGTATTGAAGCTTAGTAAGTATTTTAAGGGACAAAATAGTAAGTATTTTAGGTGCGATTGTATGGTCTAAGCAAGGAAATTGGCTTGTGCTGCTTTGTGGTAGTGCCTAACTGACTGTTTGCACGAAAGTTACCCTGATTATTAGGGTATTTATTATGACATCTTGGACTGGCCAGAATGTAACAAGTATCTGGATGTTAAAATAGCATTTATTGGTGATGCATTAAAATTGCATGTTTAGACAATCGGACCATATTACTAACTAACTGTTTTCATGACAGTTACCTTGTTGTTACAGTAAGTTGTATTGGCGATTTTGTATAAACAAATCATTTGTTAANAACTGTTTTCATGACAGTTACCTTGTTGTTACAGTAAGTTGTATTGGCGATTTTGTATAAACAAATCATTTGTTAATAATGCCTTAAGGCTTTTTAGTAAATCAGGTCAGAGTGAATGCATATATTTTAATGATGTCAAAATTAAAAGTATGTTCTTGGTTATTGTTGGGGTGAAATTAGTGTGCTGTTTAAGGCATATGTTTTAAATTAGGGGTATTCCCACTCTGGTATTGTTTATAAATGTAGTTAATGTTTAAAAGTAAACAGTTAGCCAGTTTCTTTTTTGTTAAGAGCCACCCGTAATGTTTTAATCAGTGCAGTAATGGTATTGCGCAAATACATTGTGTTAAGGGTATTGTGGTGCACAGAGCTGAAACTTAATTTTTCAAGTGGCTGGTAAATGTTGTAATATTTGTTGTACTCCCTTTTGAGCAAATAGATTTCTCTCCGATTGCATTTTAGAGTTTTTACGTTTGTGCAAATCTACATTCACTATCCACTACTAGTATTGATTAGCTCAGAATGAAACAAAATCTAAGTCTCGCCNAACTGTTTTCATGACAGTTACCTTGTTGTTACAGTAAGTTGTATTGGCGATTTTGTATAAACAAATCATTTGTTAAATCAGGTCAGAGCGAATGCATATATTTTAATGATGTCAAAATTAAAAGTATGTTCTTGGTTATTGTTGGGGTGAAATTAGTGTGCTGTTTAAGGCATATGTTTTAAATAAGGGGTATTCCCACTCTGGTATTGTTTATAAATGTAGTTAATGTTTAAAAGTAAACAGTTAGCCAGTTTCTTTTTTGTTAAGAGCCACCCGTAATGTTTTAATCAGTGCAGTAATGGTATTGCGCAAATACATTGTGTTAAGGGTATTGTGGTGAACAGAGCTGAAACTTAATTTTTCAAGTGGCTGGTAAATGTTGTAATATTTGTTGTACTCCCTTTTGAGCAAATAGATTTCTCTCCGATTGCATTTTAGAGTTTTTATGTTTGTGCAAATCTACATTCACTATCCACTACTAGTATTGATTAGCTCAGAATGAAACAAAATCTAAGTCTCGCCTTAATGGGCAAATAGTCCATCAATTGCCACTAAAAAGTTTAAAAAAAACTACATATCATCATAACCTTTTGAACGTCCCCGCTAAAGGTGAGTGGCAAATTATGTTTCCTAGCTTATTTACCCTTTTGTCTGCCCTTGTGGCATTGTCTAAAAGAACGTGCTAATATACATTTTTATAGTAATTTTTAGAACTTTAAAACTGCATAACCAATTATAATATTTGAGTAGTTTTTGTATTGTAATTTCAAAATTAAATTTTTAATAAATCAATATATACTTTTTGGACACACGTCTCTTTTGTAGACTTAGATATAATACAAGTGTATGGTATTTCTGAGGAAGTTGGTTCTTTTGTTTGATTTCTTTTCTGTACCTAAACCTCGAGCCAGGACTATTAAACTTTCAAATTTAATTGTGACTCTTCCCTCTTTGCTCTGAGTTTCGAAATTACTGTTCACACAAGGAGCGCTGTAACAACTGGCAGCAGAGTATTGTTTGGACTGAGCTTTGCAGTAGTGACTACAACTGTTTTGGCATCTGGATTTAATTCAGTTATAAAATTTTCTGCAGTTGTTTTGAAGAGATAATGTAAACGTGAGCAATTAAAATACTATTTAATAAAATTTATTGCTTATGAATCTTCCTATAAAACAATTCACTTACTAAGTATTATTTAGTTGTAGACTTCAGCTGCTTATTTCATTGTACATGTTTTTAAACATGATTTGTACTAATTCCCTTAATTACCATTTCAAATAATTAGTTTTTCTGTGTTTTATTATTTCACACAGTGTGGAATTGAAGTAAAATATTTTAGGACCTGTATAAATGCCACTCACCCTTGTGACTTGCTATTATTTGTTCATAAAAATGCGGAGTTAACCTATTAAATGACCTTGGGAGGTTTTTTTTTTTTTGCTTATCCCAAAAGCTGTGTTTTTAATCCAACTCCTTCAGTTACGACTAGGGATTGGTCGGTTCGGTTCCAATTTATACCGGTTCTTGAGGTTTGATTCGGAACCGGTTTTAGGTTCACAACTACTCAGTTCTTGTCTACCATATTTACTCGTGTATAGCGCGCCCTTTTTTCCCCTAAACAAAGGAAAAACTTTTTGGGGTGCACACTATACAAGAAAAAAAATGGAGTGGTAGTCTTAAACTATTCAGTGATATTTAGAAGGAAGTGTAGGGGAAAAGTTATCTCATATGTTTTGGCTTTTAACGTCACGAGTTACTCAGTACCGGAACCGGAACCAATATTTTTGGTTATTCGACCCATCCCGAGTTACGACACATTTAAATTTAAGCACCTACTATTTCCAATGATTGAAAAGCAATAGCTATTTCATAAACTGATGCAATCTTTTTTACTTGTCAGAATATTTAGTAAAATTCTTGCATTTCCAGTTGTGCGCAATGCTTTTGTCAAATGAAATTTAGTGTTGTAGGACATCCCAATCCATTTGTGTTCTACTGGATGCTCGTCCAAATCATTGATGACTGTTATGAGCAAGCCATGAGGCGTTTGTTTATTTCCTCTCTTTCGGTCGCCAGACGTAGCCAAGTCTGCGCTAATTGACAACTTTGTCTGCTATGTGCACTGCACCATCTTGCCATCTGCAGGTCTGCCAGCCTGCTCCTTATCTCCATGCATGCATGCTGATTCTTGTGTTTATTGATGTCTGGCCGTGTTTACAACCATTGCCACGTGCTCTATGCCTTGCCCTAATCCTTTCGGTTGTGCGTTTAATCTGTACTGTAGCTGGGTTTTAGGTTATGTTTACAGGGACATACTGTAGGTTAGTTTTAAGTTATGGGTAGACAACAAGACAGCAGTTGGCAGCAGCTGGCGCCAGTCTACCCGAGGGAGCCATGGCGGTAACTCAAGTATCGGTACTTACACGTGAGTGCATAACACTACATGGTGTCAGATGTGGTTAAATGTATGGAAATTCGGTGCTATCATGTTTCCAAGGTATTTTTCTGGCCGGTAACACATTTGTGCAGTATTCTCTTACGTTCCGTGGCATGTTACAATGAAAGTATCTGTGTTTACAAGTTGCATAGAGAACATGGCATCTGCACAATTCCAAGATATTCCACCTGAAAATTTTTAACTTCCGTACCCCGACGGAATGGAGCATGTGGATCAAGCGGTTTGAACGTTTTCGCATTACTTCGGAACTGGACAAAAAATCAGAAGATGGCCAAGTTAATATGCTACTATTTTGCACGGGGCCAAAGGCGGACGAAATGCTGGATACTGTCCTAACTGCAGAAAAGAGAAAGAGGTTAAAAAAAAAAAGAAAATCCCAGTTCTTCACTGTGAAAAAAAAAACATAGTATGTGAGAGGGCCAAGTTTTTCAAGCGACGAGAAATGGATGGTGAGTCGACAGATGCATTCATCAATGATGTCTTTAAGCTGGGGTAGAAATGTGCAAACTTCAAACTTTGAAATATGAACTAATTATTACAGTCCTCGTGATTGTAGTAGCAAACAATGCGCTGTCCAAAACACTACAATTGGATCATGGCTTGATATTGGATAAAACCGTTCTGCGAATACGTCAGGCTGAAACAGTGAAGCATCAGCAACAGACAGTGCGTAATATTGGGTAGACCAGTGTCGAAGCAGTAAAACTGACTAAGAACGTCAGGACACCACCTATTCACCACATAGGTAAGCCCTACCAGAAAGAGGGCCACCGACC
This sequence comes from Clitarchus hookeri, assembly GCA_002778355.1. NCBI lineage: Eukaryota > Metazoa > Arthropoda > Insecta > Phasmatodea > Phasmatidae > Clitarchus > Clitarchus hookeri. The sequence goes on along the minus strand of NQII01002929.1, from coordinate 183,952 downwards.
TAAACAGCGTCAACAAGGTAGTTGCTCAAAATGTGGTAAGTCGCCAGAGTATCCCTGGTTTAGGTGTCCAGTAAACAAGGTTTTTGCTACAAGTGTGGTCAAACAGATAATTTTAGCAGGTGCTGCAAAACAAAAGGGCTGCAAGAAGTGGAAGAAGCAGAGTACTACATGGGGGAAGTAGTAATGGAAATCTCATGTGCAAAGGCCTGGACAGGGGCAGTAAAGAATCAAGGTATGAGTGTTGTGTTCAAAATTGATACAGCGGCAGATGTGGTCATGGGGAAGGGACTGTGTAAAAAACTAAATCTGCCTATAAGGAGAACAAGTAGAAAATTTTTGTTGCAGGTGGGCAGGCAGTGAAAGTGTTGGGTAAAGTACAAGAGCCGATAACTTACGAGTACAGGAAATATTTGTGGTCCAGGGCCAAGAGCTACTGTTAATAAGCAGACCTGCACTGACAGCACTGAACATTGTTTGGCTAAACATTGTTGATGAAGTAATAGGTCCATCAAGTATCATGGACTTCAAAATTAAATCACAAGTATGAAATCAAGCTGAAAGATGAGTGTACACCATACACGATAACTCCACCAAGAAGGGTAGCGCTACCCTTGAGGGACAAAGTGAAAACCAAACTAAAAAAGATGGTACAGTGATAAAGTTATTGCACCCATTGACACTCCCAACAGAATGGTGTGCCCCCATGGTTTTAGTGCCTAAGAAGGATGGCTCTGTAAGAATCTGTGTGGACTATACAAAGTTGAACAAGAAGGTCTTGCGAGAGAGGTTCCAGTTACCTTCTGTCGAGGAATTGCTGTCCCTATTGGAAGGTGCAAAATTCTTTACAATACTAGATGCATCACTGGGATTTTGGCAGGTGCTCTTGTAGAAACTAGTGCTCATTTAACATTTTTTAACTCCATTTGGACGTTACTACTTTCAGCGGTTGCCCTTTGGTATCAATTCCGAGCCAGAGCACTATCAATGACAAATGCAGAACATATTGCAAGGAACACCAGGACTCATCAACCAAGCCGATGACATCTTAGTATTTGGCAGCACCAGAGAAGAACACAATGAAAGAGTGAAAGAAGTTCTCCATAGGCTGCAGAAAGCAGCAGTGACCCTGAACAATGGGAAATGCAGATTCTGTGTGACTACAGTTATTTTTCTGGGTCATAAAATAAGTGAGGGTAAGGTACAGTCAGACTATAGGAAAGTTCAAGCCATAATGTAGCTACCAGAACCATCATATACTGCGGAGCTCCGCAGATTTCTAGAAATGTTAAATTATGTCATGAAATTCATACCCCATCTAGCAGAAAAAACTGACCCATTGAGAGAACTTCTGCAAAAAAGAAAGGAGTGGGTTTGGGGCGCACCTCAGAAAGAAGAAGTATGGAGATTGAAAGAGGAGATCTGTAAGGAACCGGCACTAGTACTGTACTAAAGGAATGCCCAAACAAGAATTGCGGCAGATGCATCATCATACGAACTGGGTGCAGTGTTGGAACAACAACAAGGAGGCAATGAGTGGCGACTCTAAATGAAACCGAAAAGAATTATGCCCAGGTTGAAAAAGAGGCTCTCGCCATCACCTGGACATGTGAAAAGCTCCACTGTTACATCGCGGTCTCTGGATTGTGAAAATCTCCTAGTTTAAACTCAAAATCCAGCTCATCCGGGGTACTCAAAATATATTAGCAGACTCTTTGTCCCGAATGCTTGAGAATCCTTCTGAACAGCAACTGAAAGATGAAATCCAAAATCTATGTGCTGCCCTTCTCACTGATTTTGCTTTGGCTTTCCATGATCTCCAGTTTCATCAAAAGGTAGACAGTAAGATTTCCATTGTTATGGATAAAATTAAAGCTGAGTCTGGACCAAAACTGTATAAGATCTCGAAAGGAATTTTTTTTGCAAGGTCTCAAAATTCCAAAGCTTTTAGAGTTGTTCTCCCACCAAATTTACGTGAAATGATTTTTTAGTACTACCATACTTCTCCTTTGGGTGCACATTTAGGAACCTACAAGACTATCCAAAATATACATAGGCATTTTATCTGGAAAGGAATGCAACAAAATATTTCGGAAAGGGTCAATTTTTTTAAACTCTGTGACCTCGGCAAACCTGCCCAATTTTCCAAATTTGGCTTCTTGACTTCCGATGTAGCAGACTGACCAATGCAAAAACTCTTCATTGATTTTGTAGGTCCTTTCCCATGTTCCAAATCTGGATATACCATGCTGCTCGTATGCTTAGATGCCTTTTCAAAATTTGTATGGCTTGTCCATATGCGGAAGACCATAGCTGACACAACCATTTCAGCCTTGCAAACTCACTTATTTAAAATTTCAAGCATTCCTTCCATCATAGTCCCAGACAATGGTTCTCAGTTTACATCACAATTATTCAAGAATATGTATTTCTCCCTTGGCATCCAACATGTTATCACATCCCCATATTATCCAAAGCCATTGCATGCAGAGCATTTCAATAGAAACTTCTGTTTGGCTCTGATTGCCTACCATGCACACACGCAGGATACATGGGATAGTAATTTGGTTTGGTTACAAATGTCATTCAACCATGCCCACCATGAAGGTCACAAATCTAACCCATTCCAACTCATGTTTACATACCAACCCAATACACCTCTCTCCAATCTTTGTTCATTAGATCACTTTTGCCCGATGATCCAAAAGACATACGGGAGATATGTAAGAGAGCTCACAAAAATGTTAAACTTGCTCATGAGAAGAGCAAAACAAAATACAATAAAGATAGATCCCCTAACCCGTACAGGGTAGGTGATAAAGTGTTGAGCAAGGCACATCCACAGAGCAAGGCTATAGATCAGAAGGCTGCTAAGCTATTTTACCGCTGGATTGGTCCCTTACAGTTACAAAGGTACCTAACACCTTTGACTGTAACATTGGCAGAACCCAGCAGTGGAGAGTATGTGACATGAGCACATACATCCCATCTCAAGAAAGTACACTCAAACCTAAGTTAGCAGGAGTGTTATATTCCTATCCAAGAAATTTTTGCCAGGAGTTTTTTCTGGTATTATGTACTTTGTTCCAAAGGAACATGTCGACTGATTACCCACTCCTTCCCCCAGAACAACAAAAGTACGTAAATGCATGGCTAACCAAATTCATCTTAAATCACATGTTGACAAAACCTAGGTGTAATAATATTAAGTATCCGAGAGTTCTCTAGCTTAGTTAAGCATATTCTAAAGAAGAAGATAGCATTTAGAAATATTGATGGGTGGAATATGGTAATAGCATTCGTTTGCATTGTTTGCCCTAGGTCTTACTGATTCATTTAGTCATTTGCATTGTGCTGACCCTGGGATCTGTCTTTGAGAGGAGTATGTGCTGCCCCTTACATTTATACAGTGAAAGGCATCACAAAGATTGTGATAAAGAAACAAAACTTTTTAATCAATGAATTTGGGAAGAAAATTTTGTTTATTATTTTTTTTTAAATTAAAACTANGGGGTCTGTCTTTGAGAGGAGTATGTGCTGCCCCTTACATTTATACAGTGAAAGGCATCACAAAGATTGTGATAAAGGAACAAAGCTTTTTAATCAATGAATTTGGAAAGAAAATTTTGTTTATTATTTTTTTTTTAAATTAAAACTGATAGGAATTTTTCATTTTCAAGTCATTTTCTATGATATGTTTTTTCCTGGGTTGGGTTTCACAGCCAGTGCAGCTAGGCCAAAGAGCCCATTCTCACAGGCTGCACACTGTTATCGGTAGACGTGACACTATGGCGCCTCAGAAGCGTGACTTCGTGCTCCGAGTGCAGGATGCAGTCTTAGTGTATTCGTACCTCCTGTGCTGCTGCAGCACAGTTCTTGCTACTGGCGTATCAGGTCATATTTCTCCCTCCTGCAGGCACCCTTGCTGCCACTGCATTTCCCCCTACCCTCTTCTCTAGAAATATCATCCCAGTCCACACCATCCCTGTTACCCTTTGGTACCCTACTTACCTCCCTGGTGGATGCTGTCAGCCATCTGGTGGCCAGCTTGCAAACTAACCTTATGCCTGGATGGGCTGAAAGGTGCTGCCAGCACCCACACTAAAAGATCTCTGTTTTCCTCTCCATTTTACCATCTTTTCTAGGCCCTTTTAGCATTGTGTTCTTGTGCCTCCCGGTCATTCTGTGTGTTATTCGCGGCTCTGACGGTTCTCTTCAGCACAGCCTCTGACAGATCTGCTTTATACGCGATCGTGAAGGACCATACATTGAAGGAATGCAGTGGCGTTTGTCAACTAGGCCGTGCGATTTCCCCAACATGTCATCATAGACTTTTGAACATCCTCATGAAAAGTGAGTGGCAAATTACGTTTCCTCACTTATTTCCCCCTTTTTCCGCCCTTCTGGCAATTTCTAAAAGAATGTGCTAATTTTTCTCTTTTTACTGTGTGTCCATAGTGGGTACAAATTTTGTATTGGAAGTACTTTTGAGTCCAAGTCAAAATAGTCAACCCCTTTCCAAAACATCCACTTAACTTCTGTTTCGGCTCACTCTTGCCTCCCANATGAAAAGTGAGTGGCAAATTACGTTTCCTCACTTATTTCCCCCTTTTTCCGCCCTTCTGGCAATTTCTAAAAGAACGTGCTAATTTTTCTCTTTTTACTGTGTGTCCATAGTGGGTACAAATTTTGTATTGGAAGTACTTTCGAGTCCAAGTCAAAATAGTCAACCCCTTTCCAAAACATCCACTTAACTTCTGTTTCGGCTCACTCTTGCCTCCCAGCTTCAAGACAGTGTAGAAGTATCGTGTAGAAAGCAGCCAATAATGATTAATATACATATATAGTTCTTTATAAACTTTCTTCTCGACAGAATTTTAAATGTTCAAACCATTCAGCAAGAAATTGTACAAAACTAAAATTTTCTTAATTTCTTTTAAAAAGAGTTCTTTATGTAGAATTTTGGAACAGCAAGATTATGGACTTGTATACTTTTTTATAGTAATTTTTAGAACTTTAAAACTTAATTACCAAACAAAATTCCAAAATATTTAAGTAGTTTTTGTATTGTGATTTCAAAATCTAAATTTTTTGATGTATTAATATTTTCTTTTTAGACACATGTCTCTTTTGTAGACTTATATATAATAAGAGTGTCTGATATTTCTGAACAAGTTTGTTCTTTTGTTTGATTTCATTTGTGTTAATTTACACCACGATCCAGGATGCCGCATAGGACTATTAAACTTTCAAATTTAATTTTGATTGGTTCCTCTTTCCTCTGAGTTTATGAAAGCCCACGCTTCCAAATTACTGTACACTCAAGGACGGAAGTAACAAGTCAGTTTATCAAGCTGACCAGGCCACAGGCTGGAAATAGAAAATTTGTCGATCACACACAATAGCAAATCACCTTGTCACCATTTTAAGCAGTGCTGTGGTCCTATTAGTTCTCATGATGTTGTGTGCTAGTGGTTCTGTCAACAGCAGCGCAATATGAAGCAGGACATTCAGACACCCCTAATGTTCACACAATACACTGTATGTATTTACATATGCATGATGTAANTAATATGAAGCAGGACATTCAGACACCCCTAATGTTCACACAATACACTGTATGTATTTACATATGCATGATGTAAGGCTCTAACATGTCTATTGTGTAAAATGTGGGGTGTTTGTCAAGATGCAGGAACTGACTGCTAATTTTAGTTGAGTCATACCTGAAATCTTTTGTGCAGCAATTCTTTTTCTCATCCTTCGTCATCCTCAAAATAAAGATACAGGATACTTGGTTAGAGTTGGTGATGGCTGGTGGCCAGAAAGGGGAGATTAGAGCCATCACCAATTCAGCTTTATGGTTGTGCATGGTGACTGTGTAATGCTTGTGGGTGATGGCAGTGTGCTGGTTGGTGCAGGGTTCGGAATGCTGTTTGTGAACTACCGGGGTTCGACAGGCATGGGGCAGGACTGTGTGGAGTTCCTCCTGGGCAACGTGGGGTGCATGGATGTGAGCGACGTGCACCATGCTGCCGAGGAGGCACTGGCGCGCTTGCCACAGCTCGACCCTGACAGAGTGGTGCTGATGGGCGGCTCCCATGGTGGCTTCTTGGTCATGCACCTCAGTGGCCAGTACCCGGTATGAGCTCCTTTTTTGTCACTTCTCATGTAGTCATAGGATTTTTCATACTTTATCTCACCATATAGGAACACACTGGAGTCTGTTGCCAGCATTGATATCGCTGTGTGAATTCCTTTATGTGAACGAAAGTTGTGCGTGTGCACTCCCAAGCATCCATGTGTACACATGTGCATTTTGTCTTACCTTGTTATCAAAATTTACAAATCTTATTACCGATTGGTCAGATTTTATTTGTTGTCAAATCCAACTCCAGTACACATGATACTTGTTACTATGTAAATTTATAGCCAAAATTTGTTTGGACCATCTCAAAGTTAAGAATACATGAATTTCTGTTACTAAGAACAATGTTGTGATGAGTCGAGGCCGATGTTACTACAAAACACAACTATAAAGTAGATACAGTTTTAAAAAATTTAATGACAGACAGTGTTATAGCATGATTTACCCTATTTACTCCCAAAAAATTTACAAATGAGTGACTTATTTAGGCATGTTAAAATCTATTTGGTAATGATCCTAAAATGATGGTGTTATAAAATATGTAGTTCACAAATAACACAACATAGTAAATATTAAACAGTGTACATTATATTTCATACATTATCATGTGATTAATCAAAATAAGGTCAGAAGTTTGGCCAAATGACATATAAACAGTAAATGAATATAATACCGTTTCAGAAGGTGTACATTAAAAAAATTATTTTTGGTACCTGTATTGATTTTGAAGAGTTAATTTAAGTATGTATTTGAATTGAGTGTGCACAGAATTATTGTGACAAGGATGATGAACTGAAAATATTTAATGTAAATGGTTAAATTATGGTGTCATGTTGGATTACAGGTTGTACAGACATAATATATATTTACAGTGCTGATTTCTCATTTGTTTTGTAAAATTATTGTGTCAAAATTTTAAAATATCTATTTCGTAANTATATATTTACAGTGCTGATTTCTCATTTGTTTTGTAAAATTATTGTGTCAAAATTTTAAAATATCTATTTCGTAATCCTATTTTACTATTTTTTAATCTTGCATGAAGAAGAGAAATCAAAATTTGCAGTTAATTTAATTCAACCTTATCTTCTAGTATGTTAAATCTTTTACTTGAATCCTGTAATAAATAATGACAACTTGGATTACAGAAATTCAGTGAATCTTGGGTTTGACTGTCCCATCTTTATGATTTACATGAGGTGGTTCACAATTCATTATAATATATTATGAAACAAAATAATGTTTTGCATTTGTACATATATATTGTGGGGGTGTGAACGTTAGTAAAAAATTTGAACTCGAACCAAACCTAAAGAATGTTCGGTTAAGGTTCCTGTTGTAATTGAAATTTGTGGCGTTAACCACTTTCAAGGCGATGCGACACTCATTATCACAAAATCAACTGAAGTTTTAAAAATGTGACATATTAATTATTGGACTACCCACTATTCTTGAACTTATTTACACAATGTGTATAAGTATTATTTTATGAAGGTAAACATTAGGCTGGATAACATTACTTAACGTACATTTTTTAATTTTTCAAAAGTTTGAATATTAAAGCACCACTTCGGTGAACTTCACGTTAACAAACATTTTGTTATGACGAACAACTACATTTTTTTGTCCTGGCAGAAGTCTATGAAANTTTGTGGCGTTAACCACTTTCAAGGCGATGCGACACTCATTATCACAAAATCAACTGAAGTTTTAAAAATGTGACTTATTAATTATTGGACTACCCACTATTCTTGAACTTATTTACACAATGTGTATAAGTATTATTTTATGAAGGTAAACATTAGGCTGGATAACATTACTTAACGTACATTTTTTAATTTTTTAAAAGTTTGAATATTAAAGCACCACTTTGGTGAACTTCACGTTAACAAACATTTTGTTATGACGAACAACTACATTTTTTTGTCCTGGCAAAAGTCTATGAAANTGGTGAACTTCACGTTAACAAACATTTTGTTATGACGAACAACTACATTTTTTTGTCCTGGCAAAAGTCTATGAAATATAATGGGTTTTTGTTTTACTTTAACAATTTTTAATATTGCGACTTTTAGGCATATTATGAAAATGATTATGTTACCACAGACATTAAGTCTCAATACCATACTCATATTAAAATATTGAGTTATCACTCCCAGCGCTCTTCACTTCTCTACCTTGCTCCCATTATCTCCTGCTTTGTCCAAAGAAAAGCTTAAATACTTGCAGGAGTAGTCATGAGCTGAAACCACTGTTCCTAACCTCACCTTCAAGGAGCCCCAACTCTTTGTGAGTGCTTGGATCTATGTCAAAGTTCTGCCTTTCCAAGTAACACGAGAGCGGATGCCCCTACCCTGCTGCTGACATCTGTCAAGTGCTTGGGTCTGCCGGCGAAGTTCTGCACGCCAAGTTACTTGTTGGAGACCAGTAGATCAGGTCTACCTACCTACCTACCTGCCCCATCCACCTGCCTAAGATTTACTCCCTCTCAGGCTGTGCCTACCTCTAGGTACACTAACTGTCCACCTCTCTTTACTTTCACACTCTATGCCACGTCACAGGAATAGGCAGGGGAAAGTAGCCAAGCAGGGACTAGCCCTGGTTGGAGGCCTGGAGAGTAAGGAACTAGGTGCCAGCCCGGTCTATACTGGGAAGAGAGAGGAAGCTGCTCGACAGAGAGGTACTACCACCAGCTATACCAGAGGACACAAGAACCTAATTTGGCATATCCCATAAGCTATATCACCACTGCCTCCCACACCACCAAAGAAACCAGCAGCTCCAAGTCGGACCTCAGCCTCAGACAAGATGGTCAGGTACCTGAGCCTGGTTCCTAGCTACGCTCCATGACGAGTACCAACTAGGCCTACACTCGCCAGCGCATCTCCTCGTGTGCAACATCATGTCATTGAGGTTCCAAAACCTGCCACTTCCACCCCTACAAGGAACTCTGTCAAGTTGACAAAGCCTGCTTCCCAGCCATCTTGGGAGGTGGTGGGTAAGTACTGATGCTGGCCAACACAAGAAGCACCTATTAGGTAGGGCGTCAAGTCTTTTTCTTTCTTGGCGCCTAACATGGGGCCATTGATGAAATTGCAGCCATCAGCTCATATTCTCAATACTGGGATGCCCTTGAGAAAACCCTCTTGGGCCCCCACATATACACCACAGAACCGACTTTGGCGAGTCGAGCGAAACATCCCATGGTGTCCACTAGCAATGCCGAAATGGCCACAGCTGCGAACACTGCCGAGATGGAAGGACAGGTTGGCGCAGGTCGCTACCACATCACATGCGCGCACTGCGATGCCGCAGTCCAGTACTTATGCCTGGGTTTGGAAGATCAGGAACGAGATATAGAAGGGTTGGAATATCAATGTCTGAACTGCAGGGACAGACATCGCCAGTGTGATTATGCCAGTTGCCCTGGAAAAGGCGTCCATAGGATAGTCTGCCATGAAGGCCCGCGCACCTTCAAACATCTTTACCTTGGATGGCAAAACATAGCCAGAAACCTGGACAGTCTAATATTCAAGTGCCCGACGTTCAGACTCTCACCAGAATGGGTAAAACCCTTCCAGAAACTGTAGTACAAGAGCGTCCACCGGTCTTTGACCAGCTACCTTTGCCTGAGTATGCAGGGAAGACGCAAGAGTATCCTCGAAAATTGCTCCAGGCCTGTGTGACAGAATTCTAAATAACCAGTGTACCTAAGGCCTTGTGGGTCTTCAAAACAGAGGCACAACTACAAGAAGATGCAGAATGGTGGTGGCACGAATACGGGGAATTTGTGACCAATTGGGATGGGCTATCAGAGAGGCTCATAGTCCACTTGTTGTGCCCATGCGAGTTGTACAGACAGGTCCAGAAGGGCAACAAAGAGGCCAATCTATTCATACGGCATAATGCCTTACTCATTCAGTGAGTACACCCAGGACGAGAAGAGCTTGATGCGGTGGAGCTGATAACCCACTTACTGATGCCAGAGATATGTGCCCACCAATGAAACCCAGAGCCAGAGACCTTTGNGCGGTGGAGCTGATAACCCACTTACTGATGCCAGAGATATGTGCCCACCAATGAAACCCAGAGCCAGAGACCTTTGAATAACTGGTAAGAAGGGCACGTATTCGAAAGGTAGACTTGGCCGACATCCGTAAGGCTCAAGCAAGATGCAAAACTACACCCTTCTCTGCCAGAAAAACGGTCAACACTGAAGCGGTCAACACTGAAGCTCCTACATGAGGGAGGACGTAGGAGTCAACCTCTGCCCCTCCTACCACATTACCCTAGTGCTGGCACTGTCCTGCCAGGTACTTCCATTTAGACTGCCTGGTACTACGGCAGAAAATGCAGAGTAGGCAGGCAGGACTAACCAGAACTGCCAACGCAAAGAGGATGGNGCGGTGGAGCTGATAACCCACTTACTGATGCCAGAGATATGTGCCCACCAATGAAACCCAGAGCCAGAGACCTTTGTATAACTGGTAAGAAGGGCACGTATTCGAAAGGTAGACTTGGCCGACATCCGTAAGGCTCAAGCAAGATGCAAAACTACACCCTTCTCTGCCAGAAAAACGGTCAACACTGAAGCTCCTACATGAGGGAGGACGTAGGAGTCAACCTCTGCCCCTCCTACCACATTACCCAAGTGCTGGCACTGTCCTGCCAGGTACTTCCATTTAGACTGCCTGGTACTACGGCAGAAAATGCAGAGTAGGCAGGCAGGACTAACCAGAACTGTCAACGCAAAGAGGATGGAGGAGCCCGCAAAAGCTGTGAAACTCCCTAAAAGCCAGTAAAATGAGAAGGCAGGGAAGCCTGATGGGACCGGGGCACCGGCATAGTAAAGGGGGAGGCCCTTGAAGTAGCCATTGTATAGGAGAAGGAGGTCTTGCGAGACCTGACCCCCATCACTGTGCTCTTTGGGGCATCTGAAGTTTTGGCGACCTTGGATACCGCTGCCAACGCCAACTTCATCCAAAAAAAAGCAACACCTCGAGAGTTCTGGAACAAGATTAAGCCAGTGAAGGAGACAACTATCCATGTAGCCCAAAAATGAGCCCGTCTACTGACAGAAGGGGTACTGTCACTCATGCTGCAGTTCGCTGACANACTATCCATGTAGCCCAAAAATGAGCCCGTCTACTGACAGAAGGGGTACTGTCACTCATGCTGCAGTTCGCTGACAAAGCCATCCTAATGAAGTTTCACATAATGAAAAAAGAGGTACTATGAAAAGATCAATAACATGGTGCAAGCTTGTGGAACCAAAACAACAGCAACCCATCATGGGGTTGCATTGGTGAACCACCAGCTGCAAGAGGAAGCTGTGGAACAACTAATGCAAATTGTGCAGGAGCACTGATGGGTGTTCAAACAGTGCAGCACGCTACGCCAAACCACCACGATTTTGCTTGAGATCCACTTGATCAGTCCCCATATAATCCACAACCGACCAGGGGAGGTCTCAGCCAAGAGAAGGGCAATCATCGAACAGCAGATAGAGATGCAGCAGTTGGACATCATCGAGCCATCATTTTCTGCACATAATGCTTGAGTTGTCCTAGTACCGCAGAAAGATGGCACTCTCTGTGTCTACTACTATGACCTCAACCAAATTACATTAGTAACTCCTCTATCACTGAATTTGGGGCACACACTTANCTCTGTGTCTACTACTATGACCTCAACCAAATTACATTAGTAACTCCTCTATCACTGAATTTGGGGCACACACTTACGGCATTTGGAGAAGCCTTAATCTTCACCACCCTCAACATGTGTTCTGGATATTGGCAGATACCAGTCCACCCGCANCGGCATTTGGAGAAGCCTTAATCTTCACCACCCTCAACATGTGTTCTGGATATTGGCAGATACCAGTCCACCCGCAACCAAGGCCATATACCACATTTACCGCTCCTAATGAAGAAGTATACAGATTCAAGGTCATCCCCTTTGGCCTTAAGAACGCCACCATTATGTTACAATACCTTATGGCTGCAGCAGTTCTCACCGGCTACATTGGCGAGCTCTGTTGCGCTTACTTAGATGATGTCATAATTTTCTGTGAAGATTTGGAATAGCACCAGCGCCACCTTCAATTGGTCTTAGAAAGGTTGGAAGTCCGCAGCCTTACATGCCGACTATCTAAATTCCACTTCGAAAAAATGGAGATTGACTTCTTGGGGCACAGAGTTATTCCTGAAGGAAATTTTGCTCAGACTGAGCAAATCCAAGCAATAGCTGAGGTAGCTATGCCAAAGAACAGGAAACGGTTGCGGAAATTTTTGGGCTTTACAACTGACTTCGCGACTTCATCCCCAACATCACCGAACTCATGGGACCACTAAACAACCTTCTATGCAAGGACCTGGGCTCGAAATGGATGGAGAAAAAGGAAGACGCTTTCTGAACACTCAAGAACTAGTTTGCACAGTCTGACATGTTTTGTCGGCCACTCCCCAACCTACCATTAATTCTCCAGATTGATGCTGGTGGAATAGGTCTGGGAGCAGTCTTATTCCTGGAAACACCAGATGGTAGTTGACAGGTGATTAGCTATGCCGGTACCCTGCTCTCTGACATGGAAAAGTGGTACCATTCCAATGAATAGGAATGTTTGGCAGTAATTTGGACCCTCAAGAAATTCTGTTACCACCTGGAAGACACACCATTTATTCTGCGAACAACTGACAACCGCATCTTAACCTGGTTGCCTACCGCTAGTGCTACTAAATCCAAGCTAGGCCACTGGGCTCTCCTGCTGCAGGAGTTTACCTTTTCAATACAGCACTGTCCAGGGAAGCAGAACGAGCTGCCCGACACCCCCTCTATAGCTCTGAACCCCTACTACAGAAGAGACGAACTGNCTGTCCAGGGAAGCAGAACGAGCTGCCCGACACCCCCTCTATAGCTCTGAACCCCTACTACAGAAGAGACGAACTGGAAGATTGAGTCAGGAAGGAGTACGCCCCGCACTGGAAAGAGAACTCAGAAGCTGCAACTATTAGAAGCAAGCTAACCGAGAGGTTCAGAACCTACTAGCGAAGTACCCAAAACGCTTCAAAGAAGAACAAGGGTATGTATGGGCCCGTTCTCACTCTAACACTGAAGACTGGAAGTTGTGGGTGCTGCACAACCTAAGGGCGGACATCTGCTGCTGCTGCTACTNCTGTCCAGGGAAGCAGAACGAGCTGCCCGACACCCCCTCTATAGCTCTGAACCCCTACTACAGAAGAGACGAACTGAAAGATTGAGTCAGGAAGGAGTACGCCCCGCACTGGAAAGAGAACTCAGAAGCTGCAACTATTAGAAGCAAGCTAACCGAGAGGTTCAGAACCTACTAGCGAAGTACCCAAAACGCTTCAAAGAAGAACAAGGGTATGTATGGGCCCGTCNTGGAAAGAGAACTCAGAAGCTGCAACTATTAGAAGCAAGCTAACCGAGAGGTTCAGAACCTACTAGCGAAGTACCCAAAACGCTTCAAAGAAGAACAAGGGTATGTATGGGCCCGTTCTCACTCTAACACTGAAGACTGGAAGTTGTGGGTGCTGCACAACCTAAGGGCGGACATCTGCTGCTGCTGCTACTACCACCAGTATCCCCATACGGGACACATTGGAATGAAGGAGACACTTTGTGAAATTAACCAAAGATTCACCTGGGATGGAATCAGTACACACATGGAAGCCTATTTCCTGCAATTCCAAATCTGTGCCAAAACGAAAGCACCTGGAGCCATAAGGACCATCGCAATTTCATGTAGACCGACGCAAGCCTGGCTGCAAATTTCCGTCTACCTGTTGGGACCGTACCCCCGCTCCCAGAAGGAAAAACTGTACATCTTGGTGGTCATCAATGTATTTTGTAGGTGTGTTATAGCATCCCCCCTCCCCTTCTCTCTAAAGCAGACACCAAGACAATAGTCATGATGAAGAGGGAATTCTTTACCACAGGGCAATATAGCGGCACGTTCAATAAACAACAAACATTTTGTGGCAGTGAAACATAACAGCGTGCACACAACAATGAAAAATAAAGAAAGAACTATTTGCAAATAACTGTAACCTTGACACATGCCCTAACAATTTGTCTTCATCATAGTTTATAATTGCACTTGGTTATTACAATTTACTTGGAAACCACATTTTTTTTTCTTTCTTTTTTCATCCTTTTATTCTTTCAAAAATACTGGGATTTAAAAAATGCATAGCACAATTAGTTTCTGTTTCAAAAAGGGGTATCATGAGTTATAAATATTTAATTTGGACAATTGAGTAAGGAGGTATATTAGAAACAAAATTACGTAACATGATGGTTATTTTACAATATTGCAGCTAAACAACCATAGTTTGGGCTATGTGACCAATTTTTTAAATGTGTAGGAGTCGCTGTGGTGTAGTGGTTAGACTACTCGCCTCCCACCTACTTGAACTGGGTTCAATTCCTGGTGAGGCCGCTCCCAGATTTTCGCATGTAGGAATTGTGCTAGACAATGCTGCTGGTCATTGGGTTTTCTCTGGGATCTCCCATTTCCCCCATCCTTACACTCTGGCACTGCTTCATACTCACCTCACTTCACCCCCATTGGCTCTCAATACCTCAGTGTTCAGAGCCACCCAAATCTCTCCAACACTTATATGTGTGTAATAATGGCCAGCAATCCAATTTAGGGGGCATATAAGTGCACATGAGCTAGCTCCTAGACTATGAGTGAATGTTCATCTGTGTGCACACATTAGTGAAACTGTTACAGTTGTGGTGATGTGTTGTAGCTGTTCTACAAGGCTGTGGTGGCGAGGAATCCTGTTGTAGACGTGGCCACCATGTTCACCATCTCTGACATTCCTGACTGGTGAGAACACATCTGACTGAGTTTTGTTGCTCTATGTTTAGTATAGTGTGGTCGAGAATTATTACGCTGAATAAAGTGTTGTCAAATTTTTTAAAATGCTTGAAATCAATAAACAAAGGTTTACTAGTGTCATTTAAAAAAATTATACAGAAAACACAAATACTCACAGGGCGGTACTTGGGGATAGACGCACGCATACGTGCGAGAATGAAAGTTGGACAAACACATTTTCATTGCAGATTCATGGTCGCAACATTTAACTGGCTCTGCCAGCCTTTTTTGGCGGCAAGTGTGTGCCACACTGTGTTTGCAAACAGTGAACCTATTCAACAGAGTGGAACTAGAGTGTGGAGAGAAATTTGAAATGTGGTGCAGAGGTTATCTTGTATCTTAGTCATTTGGTGATGTATTAGTGGGCCAGTTCCCAGCATCGTAGTTCTGCACTATTATTAGAAGGTGGTAAGGCCCTCACCTCTCTGGTTTGGTAACAGGAGTCAAAGTTCTGGTTGTGAAATGCTGTTTGTGCTGCAATTGGCTTCTCCTGTAAATTTATTTTTACCCCAGTTATGCGTGTTTGGTGTCCACTCTATTGCCATTCATTCTCTATCTGAGTGTTGGTAGTAAGGCCAATGTACAGTAAAACCCCATTTTACGAGCATGGATCTAATGATTACAGCGACTTTATAACAATGTTGTGGAAAGAAAGAAAGAAATGAAAGAAAGAAAGAAAAAAAAAAAATAGGCAAAATGCAAGAAGTCGTAATTAAAGGTTATTTAAAAATACTGTCATTAGCACGCAGCAATAACATAATAGAGGTTGTGCCACTACAATCAATTGGCAGGCAACAGCCGTAAAACAAAAAAAATTATGAGACAAAAAAACATTTAAAAACTTTGGCTGGAAGACATCTGTCTAAGGATCCCCCTAAGGATCTGAATAGTTACATGGAACTTTGTTTAGTGTGTTATTGTTTTTTTATCCTGTGTGACTTTACAGTTTTATATGGGAACGTTGGAACTGTGACTGTCATTTGTTTCTCCAGTCAGTGGACAATAGCAGGCCCTTGCAACTCGAATACGGAAATTGAAACCTTACCGAAGATACCCGAAGTCTGCCCGAAATCGAGGTTCTACAGTCTTACAACTTCGGCATTTAAAACAATTATTACAAATTAAAACAAAGTATATATTATATTCAGATAGCTGAAATATACAATAAACAATCATATAGTTTCTCTGTTTAGATGTTGTATAAACTCATGATTGATTTGCATATTTTAATTTTGATGGTGGTAGCCCAGACTGCTTTGTGTAAGCGGCATTCACGTCTGTTCATTCACGTCACATGTATTTTCATTAATATATGCATACAATGTGTTGTAATGTAGTTTTTCATCTTCACGGTTTCAGTTTATATTACTCAAATGTATTTGTGATATTAAATAATTGTGGATAAGAGAAGCATCAGTAAGTTTGCCTAGAAAACATAGTCAAATTACAATATATAAAAAATAACAGCTGGCGAGGTCTCTACAATACCACTTACATAAAGTGAGAATGTGTTATTTACTCTGTGTTTTAAAGTTGGCAGTACTGTAGAATCTACTTCAACTTGTTTCGGTAAACAAATAATTCAGATAAGAATCTCTAATTATAGTCTTGAGTTACAACTCTCTACCTGAATGCACCCTGGACAATAGCAAAATGGCAACACGGTATGGGAATCAATGTAAACGGTCACGTTAATTTTAAAGTTTTCAAAGTTTAGCATAATTATGACATAATATTTTGATCCTCTGGGTTGGATAAGACAGTATCAATGGAAACTTACGGTCGGCATTGGTTCGGTTTGCAAACTTAGCGAGAGAAGGGATTGGGAAGGGATTGGAAAGTACTTGCACAACATTTTGGCAGCGAGATGGGAAAATGAGAGAAGTGCAGGGGTTTAGTTTTGCATTTGGAAAGCAAGGTGTTAATTGGTTTGTTTGTCCAAGGAACATTTTGTTTGGCCAAGAAAACCTATGGTGGTGCTGTAGGAAGGCAAGGATAAAAACAGAAAGCTAGTGCTGTGTGGCGCGAGTGCTCAAAAAAAAAAAAATAAAAGAAGTGAACAGGTCTTTGAAGTTATTCATTTGGTAAACGAATGGGTCATCATGACCCCTTTTTTAGGGTATTGCGGTATCCGTTCACTTGAACGAGTCACGGAAAACTGGAAAAGAAAAAAAATTAGGGTGGCGGACCGGCAGCCTGCTTGAGGTTGGACTGCTCTAAAAATTGCATGCAGAGAGCAGCGGTATTGGCAGAAAAAACACTAATCTTGCACCAAGGAAGTTGTTTCAAGTGGCATGTTGGGACGTGGGACAGCTTCTTAAATGTTAGGATGAAGATCATTTAATGGTGGTCTCAAGCGACAAGGAAGACTTCGATGTAGCTTTGATGCAGGACATAACAAATGGCTAGATGTGTTTGGTGATTTGGATTATAAAACCATGGCAGATGCAACAGAGAAGCAGAAGAAGGCCACATCGTTGTCGGCAGGTGGCTCATGTCCACAGGTAACACTGCCAGTCATAAAATTGCATACGTTCAGTGGTGAAATGAAACAGTGGCAGAACTTCTCTAACTTATTTAAGGCATTTGTACAACATACCTCCTTAAGCAAAGTTGAAAGACTCTCATACTTAAAATTATTATTACAGGGGAAACCATTGTCAGTAATACAATCTCTTCCCTTGACATAGGACAACTATCGAGTGGCATGGAGCCTGCTTCAAAAGCGTTACAATAAAAAGCGACTCATTGTTCCCACCACATTGAAGCTTTGGTCAGTGCTCAACAGGTCGCATCAGAAAATGCTGCCACTTTGCTACTCTCGACAATTCATGAGAACATTTCTGCTCTCAGGTTTCTGAAGGTATCTGTGGAGAGTTAGGACCCTACGTTGCAGCACATACTTGAAGGTAAGTGGGATATCAGCTTACGAAGGGAGTGGGAGCCCACACTGACAACAAGTCCCTCAACTTTTCCCTCTGTTGGGGAATTTTATTGCTTTCCTGGAAAGTTGACAGCAGATGGCCAGAACCCAAAGCCTTTGCTAAACGTAAATGCTTCGTGCGGCCCAAAACCTGGACGCTCACCTGTTACTCAGTCATTCCTAGGAAATGCTTTTGAGGTTAATCCATCAGAGTGGATTACACCCAGTTTTTCAGTGCACTGTGTTTCTTAATTGAACACCTAATGAGTGATTTGAACTTGCAAAGGAACATAATATTTGCATAAACGGTTTAGAAACCACACAAAAACTAACTGCATGATGTGCAACTCCAGGCATCACACTTCATTACATTGGGAAAAGGACACATCTGTAATTGAAGGCTCAACTTTAGAGGAGTCAAGGAGCCCACAAACCACAATGGCATTTGGCATCTCTCTTAAGTCTTGTTAGCCTCAGCCAATGTTGGTATTAGGTATGTGACTGGCAAGGTTATGTGGTGAGCTCTTTTAGATTCAGGAAGTCCGGCCAATTTTATTACAAGTGGGTGTCNTTGAAGGCTCAACTTTAGAGGAGTCAAGGAGCCCACAAACCACAATGGCATTTGGCATCTCTCTTAAGTCTTGTTAGTCTCAGCCAATGTTGGTATTAGGTATGTGACTGGCAAGGTTATGTGGTGAGCTCTTTTAGATTCAGGAAGTCCGGCCAATTTTATTACAAGTGGGTGTTTGCAGTGACTGGGTTTGCCAAGATGCAAATATTCAAGACTGGTGCATGGTCTGTGTGGGGTGTCTATCACCGAAGTCAAGGGTATTGCCACATGCTAGACTGAACCAGTGGGAAAGGCAACCAGTCGGTTTATTGTGGAAACCTTTGTCTTGAACAGAATCAGTGACATGCTGCCCAACACTGATCTTTCCTCTAGGGATTGGAAACACCTGACTAATCTGCACTTAGCTGATCCTTAGTTTGGGACTCCTAGTTCAAATGACTTGTTGATTGGGGCAGAGCTTTTTCCACAGCTGTTAATTGGCTCACGAATTGATGGTGGTCCTGGTTCACAAGTAGCGTTGGATTCCCTGTTTGGGTCGGGTGACTTGTCATGGGAAAGGTGGAATCGAAAATACAACCTGAGAAACATGTAAGCTTCACCTGCCATCATTCCTCTGCATACTGTATGGAAGACACAATCAAGAAATTTTGGGAACTAGAAGAAGTGCCATATGTGGTCTCAAGGACACCAAACAAACAGGAATGTGAAGGAATCTTCCAATGTATTCATAGGTGAAGGGAAGATGGCAGATACATTGTTACTTTACCGTTTCGTACTCCAAGGCCTGAGTTAGAGGAATCACGACCCCAAGCCTTAAAGAGACTGGAAGGTTGAGAGATCGTTTACCCATTGGGCAAAGTATATGATACAGCAGTTGTAGATCATAGGTGCTGATTGGGATGCAGACCTGACTGCTCACATGGGAACAAAACTGATCCGATTATGGGAAGAACATTTGTTGCAGGAGGAAATAGCAATTCCCAGAGGTCCTCTTGTTAGCACCCCAGGCTCGATTTTGGAGCTGCATGGATCTCAGACAGCTCTGAGATTGGGTATGCTGGAGTGGTGTATCTGCGCATTGTACCACTTCAGAGCCTGCTACAATCCACCTGATGATGGGAAGATCGAAGGTTGTACCCATCAAAAGGGTTACACATCGAACGCTAGAACTGTGTGCAGCTAAAACCCTTCATCACATTTTGAACACCTTGGAATCAATTCTTATGGTGCAATCCACTTTTGCATGGACAGATTCAATGGTTGCGTTGTCATGGATTCAGTCTTTATCACACCTGTGGAAGACGTTTGCGGCGAATAGGGTTGGAGAAATCCAAATGAATACTCCGCAGAATGTTCATCCACAGGTTTGATGCCATCCTAACTTGTGCACCACCCACTATGGTGGACAGGACCCAAATTTTTAAAAGGTAATGAAGAGGCGTGGTCTAAACACAAGAAGTCTTTCAGCACACTGGATAATGACATAAATGTGGAGCAGCGCATTATTGTGTGTCTCGGTGTAACAAAGACCCCTGTTTACTCACTGCTTCAGTGGTTTTCCTCATTGAACAGAATTAAACATGTGACAGCTTATATTCTGCATTTCCTCGACTTGAAATCTCAGGATAAAAGAAGGTTCAGTGGCCCTTTGCTTGTACAGCAACTACAAGCGGTGCTTATTTTTTGGGTCAAGAAGATGCAAGTTAGTGAGTTTGGTGCCGAACTATCTGCCATGGAGAAGGGTGAGTGCCCAGTTTCCCTGCAAATATTAAACTCCTTCTTTAAAACAGAAGGAATACTTAGGGTGGGCGGTAGGCTCCAGACTTCGTCACTGCCTTTTGACAAGAAACACCCCATAATCCTACCGTTTAGAGACTGCGGGGCAAATTTTGTGGGTGCCAGCCACCAGTTGAAGGAGCTTCATGGTTTCCTCCAGGACACCTCCAATGGTAACACACTCACCAAGGCCATGTGTGACCAGAAGATCACATGGCATTTTAACCCCCCTGCTGCACCTCATTTTGGAGGACTGTAGGAGGCATACATGAAGGCAGCAAATTCCCACTGGCACAAGGTGGTAGGTAACCAGCTATTGACCAACAAAGAGTTTTATACCGTTTTGACTCAGATAGAAGTTGTCCCAAATTCCATACCTCTTTGTGCCCTGTCGACAGACCCCAGTGATTTGACAGCACTAACTCCCAATCATTTTCTAACCTTGGAGCACCATAGATCCTTCCAGAACACAACGTAATGTCAGTTCCAGTTAATCGACTGTTAAGATGGACTCTGCGGCAGCAGCTGCACCAATCTTTTTGGGCTTAATGACATAAAGATTATGTGCATGAGACACAGTTGCGGTGCAAATGGACTAAAGAATCCCTCAACGTAGAAGACGGCGACGTGGTGCTTGTGCAAGACTCCAATCTGCCTTTGTTGGAAGCTGGCTCGTGTCATAAAGACATTCCCCGGCCCAGATGGCATGTACGTGTTGCACAGCTGCTTACGTCTTCAAGAAACAGTAACTGAGTTGTGTCCCCTTCCCTTAAACTGAGTTTCAAGGTGGGCGGGATGTCTAGTGATGCCGCTAAGTACCTAATAACATGGAACTTCACCTTTGTTTAGTGCGTTATTGTGTTTGTAACCTGCATGACTTTGCAGTTTTATATTGTAACATTGGCACTGTGACTGTTATTTGTTTCTCCAGTCAGTGGAAAATAGCAAGATGGTGACACTGTACGGGAATGGGTTTAAATGGTCACGTTAATTAAAAAAATTTAAAAGTATAGCGTAATTATCACGGAACAACGTCTGAAGCATGCGCCTAGTGATTTAGACTGCATGCGCAACTCATAAACATGTGAGTAGAAGCGGTGACTCGCCTTGTGCTCTCTCTTCCTTGCATGCCCCACATCATCAGTGTAGAACTTGTTGAATTCTGTGCGCATAGCAACAGTGATATTAGTTTATATAATATAATGATTAAAATTTTTGGCGGATCGTTTAGAAGTAGGTAGTAACAAGTAAACAGACATTTCCTTCCGCCACCACATGGTTTCCACCTGATTATCAAAACATGTTTAGTCTTCAATGACAAACGCTTGACGCCCATCTTACCAACATCAAAATATGTTGCAAAGCTGCTCATTCATAGATAATAAAATTATTGATTTTGCTGTAAAAATTTTCACAAATGCAACGGACATAAGTTGATTAGGATCCACGGTTCATTCACTTAAAAATGTTGTTTGAAAAGTTACAGCTTTCTTGCCCAGCAAACATTATAATGCATAACAGCTTACACCGTAATGCTCTTGGGAAAATTAGCTATATTATAATCTTAGTTTTATTTGCGAGCTTAATATGTTCATAATATTATACAATATTTTTCTGTTGAATCCATTCATGTGTTCACAACATATTTGAAACGTTATCTGTATTCAAATTCAATATCACAAACCCTTTTAATTTTATTCTAATCAAAATACTGAACTTGCATTTGCAACTCTCATATTTGTTTGACTGAATGCACCTACAACTAGAGTTGTGTGGTTAAGTGTGTACTTGAATGCATGACATAAAACTGTGGGGTATCGTTTATAGACAATGAATTTGGGTGAATTGGATTTAATGTCTTTAATAAGATGTTAATTATGGTTCTTACGCAATAGCAGTTTGGATGTTACAGCATATATGTGATATTAGGAATTCGTGAAAATTGTTAGACAACACATTTTTATTCGTAATAATAAAGTATTTTGCTATTAAAAGTGGCATCAGTTAATCAAAAAGGCGAGATCTGATACTTTACATTTTGTACACGCAACGAGGGTACCGTATTTATAAATTAACCGTGCTACTGAGTTTGCCTGGATGACAATATATCACAATGACATAAATATTATTTGCCGCAAAAATGATTACATCGCAAAATGATGCGTGGTTTTAATAAATAAATATCACTTATTTTCGTCTTGTTGCTAGAGTGGGAGGGGATGTACAAAACACCAAATGGCAAACCGGTTTCACAAAGGCTTGATTTCATGCAGAATCAAAATCATTAGTAGTGATGGGTTGAATCTCGAAAAATTGAGTCCAGTCAACGAAGATCGATTTGTCACTCGAGTCAAGTTTTTTTACAGCAGGCATGGAGCTTCTGAACGTGCAAGTCTAGTCGCTGTGCTTTTAAGTTATATACAACAAATATTTGCACCTTTTGTGTCTTGCGAATCAATAATTTTACTTTTCTGAACCGTTAAAGTAGCGCCGTAATGAAAACAATAACTCGGCTACATGTCTTGACACTTGACTCGTTTGTGATGTTCTGCTGTGATAAAATCCGGTGGGTGTTATTTTCGTGACTTGAGCAAATTTTCTTCCCAGCTAACCGTTTCTTCTTTGCTTCAAGGTAGACAGATACAGTCTCAGCACGACACAAAATGTACAACTCTAGGACGTTCAATATTTAAATATGAAAAGCCTTTATCTCATGGCATGTCACGTCTTTAGCAGAATTTGCATTACTTTTCTCATCTAATTACTGTTTTAAAAACATGTGTTAAAAAGAAAGAACAACTATTAGGTAACAAAAACTTTAAATGTGGACTGCTTGTCCACTCACCCAGCAGCATGCTGACGGACCAGACNTTTCTTTTTTTTTTTTTTTTTTTTTTTTCTGTCAGCATCACACAGCTGACGCTCACATTACCATTCATACCATAGCCATTCACTTCTCGATGAGAGGGAAAAAGTAGCGCTGTGAATCACTTACCCAGGCAAATAATTATTCTTTTTGGTAGAAACTATTCCCAAACTTTTTCCTTGGTATAAGAGGGGGAGGAAGTTATAAGGGGCGGCCGTTGACTTGACTCGAAGCTGTGAAAATCATATTTGCCCATCACTAATAGCAAGCAGAATCATTGCACATGGTAATGTGTTATGTTAAAAATATATATAGAGTTTGCGAAAAATATAAAACTCTGGGAATTATTTTCTATATTTGTATTTTACATATCAAAAATTAGTTATTTCATGGGGACAAAGCTTCCGAAGTGAGCCGCACACACTAGCCAACAGATGGCAGCACAGTTGCCTATTCCACTACTGTATCACAAAAGTATATGTATCTTGTCCTTTAAAACTAATTTTTCAATCTCATACAGGCTCAAAATTATATATTGCATCATATTAATGTAGCTTTGAATTAAAATAATTAGTGATGGGCGAGTTTGATTTTTACAGCATTAAGTCGAGTCAAGCTGTATGAAAGTCAAGTCAATCGAGTTCAGTATAAAATTTTTGAGTTAAAATTGAGTTTGCACCATAAATGTAATTGTGTACTTATGTACACTGGTATAATGCCTGCCCCTTATATAGTCTATTTGCAGTTTCTTTACAGTTTCAAATTAAACCTTTGAAAAATCATTCCATGTGTAACGTTCTTGGTTATTTCCTAAATATGTCATATATCAAAAATATTTTATACTTGTATTAATGTTTAAAAAAAATCATGTTTTTTGGTTAAACTGAACTTTAACCTATATATTATCCATAAGTTATAATGAGGGCNCCATAAATGTAATTGTGTACTTATGTACACTGGTATAATGCCTGCCCCTTATATAGTCTATTTGCAGTTTCTTTACAATTTCAAATTAAACCTTTGAAAAATCATTCCATGTGTAACGTTCTTGGTTATTTCCTAAATGTGTCATATATCAAAAATATTTTATACTTGTATTAATGTTTAAAAAAAAATCGTGTTTTTTGGTTAAACTGAACTTTAACCTATATATTATCCATAAGTTATAATGAGGGCCATGGACTTTTCGCAATCTCTAATAAACAACGATAAATGTGAAATTGTCACAAAAATCAGTTTTTACGCGAAATATGATATATTGGACTTTAATGCGCTAAAGAAAAGCCACTTTTCCAGTAAAATTTTGTTTATAGTATTGCAAAGCAAACACGCACTCACATTTTAACACTGGGTGGCGAAATACCGTATCTCGGCATGTATAGGCTGCACATTTGTACAACAAAAACTACTATAGAAAGTGGAGTGCGACTTATTTACGAGATATTGGCATAAAAAAATTATTTTATCCCCAAAACATGTTCAGAAATTTGTCAACATACAGTACATTTTAATATTTAATTTAGTTTCCAAGGGGGTAAAAAAAATGAGAATAAATGAATAGCTTTTCAGTTTTCACTCATGCAATAATTTATTCACTCACGTTTATAAAACAAATCCTTCATCGCGCACGCGCGTAATATGTAAACATGTAGGATCTCGGCCATAAATGCAGCACATGAGAAAATAATTACGCTACTGTACAAGGGAAAGATGTACGTAGTTGGCATGCCAGCCACCGCAAGTGCTAATTTATAGACGCCATTTTGTGTAACATATTGCCTTGTTTTTGCTTTCTGAAGTCACGATACCATCTGTAGAATAGTATATGTGGGACGTATATTTGTAAACAGTAATAATAAAATTTTCAATTATTCTGTTGTGTAAGGTTGAAATCATTACTGTTTCGTATTTTAAAAAAAGAATAGTTCCTGGTGCTTCTTAATTTTTTGCTTAGTATAAATTATACACCTAAGTTGGCAACACTAGTTTGCACTGTATTTACTTGTTATGTACTTAACTATTTTTTTTTTTTGCGTGGGTTCTCTGTTACGTGTGTTAACATATTTTAATACTGAGACATTGTTTATTATGCCAAAAATTGTTTCCTTGCATGAACGGGAACGGGAATTTAAAAGTGATGGTTTCTTCATATTTGATGAACGAGACAAAACTATGATGTGTAAATACTGCGACAGCTGTGTTGAATGGCAACGCAAAGACACATGCAAAAAACATGTACAAGGTGATTCGCACAAATGAAAAACAGAATTCTACCTAAAAAACAACAGCACCCCAAAACAACTGAGCATTGTTAGTGCAATTGATAGAAGTCTGACAAACGAAACAAAATAAACAAAAGTTTATAATGGACTTCACGAAAATGTTGCTTGCGGCCAACATACCTATTGAAAAGGCAGACGACGAATCCTTGAAAAATTGGCTTCGGAAATATGTACCAGGTAAGCATGTAAATGCAGGGTTTTCTTCTATCTGAATTTTTTTTTTTTTTTTTTTCGCATAGTGATGCAGAGACGATGTCTTCCCATTTATGAGAACATATCTATCTTCATAGGTTCCCATAAAATCAACATATTGTTAATGTCATAAACAGACAATTTTTATTTAGGGCTTTGAAATCACGTTTCCAATGTAGGCCTACATGTCAAATTTGTCTGAATTTTCCTTACAAGCTTGTGTTAATTAGATGTAATTAATAGGTTTTAAAAATAAACAAAGAAGTAGGTCTACCCAATTTCTCACTTTTATTTCATGTTCGGGAGATATTCCAATGGTCCAGGTCCTCAGGGAAAATTATGTCCCAAAAATTGGAGAGGAACATTCCACCCAATTAAAGGAGGCTTTAAAAAACAAGAAAGTTTGCATCATGTGTGATGAAACAATAAACAGAATGGGGTGCTGCGTATTTGTTGTTTTGATACGTGTTCTTTCAAACCTTGGTGAACGTGTGTTTGTAGGATGCATAAAAGAACTGGAGAATGCTAATGGCACTGAGTGTTCACGAGCAATTTTGTCTGTGGTAGCACAGCATGAAATTAAACATGAAAATGTTGTAGCAGTGGTTAGTGACTCTGCACGCTACATGACTAAATGTATGGACTCCTTAAGGGTGATATTTTCCAAAAGCATGGTTCATGTTCAGTGCTGGGCACATAAACATAACATTGTAGCTAGTTTGTGGAGTGTTGCACTGCCACAGTTGTTCATGTGTTCCAAATGCCAAACAAGCATTTCTCACTGCTCGTAAGAGAATACACGGATATGTGTCTTTCCTGAAGGAAAAGTATCTTCTCAGTACCAGCGATGACCAGGTGGAACTCTGGTTTCATTCTGTTGAGTATATTGCAGAATATCTTGAAGATCTGATTGCATTCTTTCAGCAAACTGAAGCTGAGGGTAGTGCTACAAACTATTTCAGCAACTTAAGTATCACCGAGCGNGCATCACCGAGCGTGATACCGTGAAGGGCTATGCACTGTTTTTAGTAGAACACTGCACTGCACTTATTGAGAACATTGTGGAACTTGAGGGCTCACAGTACATCATATGTCACAAATTATACTCATCAGAGCTAGAGAACACCTTTTGGTTAGTTAGCAGAGGCATAAGTACAGAAAAAATCCTCTGCTGCTATTGCTCAACTGCCGACACAGGTTAAGCAGTGTGCAATGAAGGAAGACCTAAAAAATGTGTGTTTGAAGTTTCACTCCAAACTACACAGTCTTAAGGATAAAGACACTCCAGAACAATTTTTTGCAACCACTTACCAATTGTTTGGTGTCAAAAATATAACAAACAACATCGTTGATGAAAAACTGTTTGCATCTGTAGGAACTCTCCCTTTGCTGAACACACTCACACAAACAGAATTCCTGCAAGGCTATTTTGCTTTTCAGCAGCAAGTTTCAGGAATTTTGAAAGAAGGGCAAACTACTGATGTCCTCAATGTTTTGCATGGTCTACGTGAGCAACATTCAACTTTTGTGTCACAAGCTGTGTCCATGCTGTGGATTCCCACATCAAATGCAGACAGCGAGCGGTCTTTCTCTGCATATGGACACATTTTAACTGATTTGCGGACAGGTCTAAAACCTAACAACATTGAGCTAATATTGCCAAATACTTTGGTGCTAGCATGTAAATTTACACTGTTTTGAACAAGATATATTTATTTTTGTAATAGGATTTGGTATTTTCATTTTCAAAACTTAGTGGTGAATTATTGTGTGTGTTCTTAAGTTAGAAATCTTAATTTTTTGTCTCTACATACATTGGCATTTATCAATTTGACACTTGTTTCGGTAGTGAACTCTGTTTGTGCAAAAATTTATATTTTTTTTTTCTGTACTGTATCTTTTACATTTTGTAGTGCTGTGTCAAAATGTAATCATCAGATAATATTTTTAACGTGAATTAATATATAATTTTTCAGTAGCCAATAACATGAAATGTGAAAATCCTGTTATTTTATGAATTATTTCCATTTTAATTACCTACAAGGCACAATTTCATTGTTTTTTAGTTTTTTGCACTGGATTTTCAAACATTCATGACGAACAGTAAAATATTTATTTACCACTTTAACGTTTTTATTTACCATGCTTATGTTTTTAAGAGAATTTTTGTACCGCTTTTAACAGTTTTTTTTTATGACAAAATTTGGAAATTTTTTTTATTACTTTCAGGGGGCCTTTGTTATATATTAAATTTAATGTATAATTAATATGAAAACAAGAAGTTAATGATATAACGAATGAGCCTACTTTCCTCAACATGGGTGCAATTAATTTTTAAATAATTTCTTAAAATCTGAGTTGAAAGCAATATTATTAGAGATGAAACCAGAGACACATGCAACAGTATTGAGGCAATTACAAATACACATGGGCTTTACCTGGGACTCAAACCCAGAAAACTTTGTGTCATAGGCTAGTGTGCAATCAACTACATAAGGAAGGTCGGATTCCAGCATCAACTTAAAATTTAATCATTATAATGTTTTGAATGATAGGATTCATTAAATAAACTAAAATATTTACAGGGCCATCATTTTTAAAATAATTAAGAGCCACTTAAAACATGTAAGTTTAAATGGTCTACCATAATGCTACTTGTGTGAAGAATTTGGTGAAAATCGGTGGGTTGGTCCCTGAAATATGGCATAAAACATTTATATTTTTCATGTGACAATCTTCACAAATGGAAGACAAAAAAGTTATGTATTAGTACATTCAATGATTGTGTACTGCCAGTATACAAATTTAAGTTAAAATCGATTATGTAGTTTTATACATGTAGCACACTTAGCTAAAATGATTTTTTAGCACCCATTCAGAAAATTTGTCTTGTCACACTTAAAAAATATATATAATTGTATAGCCTACCACAGTGCACCTTCTTCACCAAATTTGGTAAGAATGAGTTAATTGTTTCTTCAGAAATGACTTGAAAACTTAATTGTTTTTGTGGGACTAACTTACAAAATGGCAGAGAAATGAGAGACTGTATAGACAAATTTGGTGGTTGTAATAGATAGTGCATGCATACAAAGCTAATTTGGAATTTGTTTTGTTAATAAAATATACTGAGCTGAAATATTTATATAGCCACCATCTTGAAAATAAGTGCCAACATACTTAAAACATTGCAGTTTACACCAACTGGTGCAGTACAAATTTTTTGCCAAATTTGGTGGGAATCTTTCAATTGTTACCCGAGATATTACATAAAAACTTAATTTTTTTAAGTGGCATTTCTTACAAAATGGTGGGCAAAAGATGCCTTGTGTACATACAGTTCATAGATGTAATATCTACTGCCAGCATCCAAGTTAATTTGGAGTTAATTACACGGTTACTACGATAAAGCATTCTAAGCTTAAATGTTTTTGTAACTGCCATTTTGAAAATAAGTGTCTTATTCTTTAAACATGTCATTTTATGTTANTTTTTGTAACTGCCATTTTGAAAATAAGTGTCTTATTCTTTAAACATGTCATTTTATGTTATCTGCTGTAGTACTACTTGTTTACCAATGTATTCATGTGGTACTATCGCACAAAATGGTTCACAATAGTGATTATGTGTTGGCAGATATGATACCTGTATTATATACCGGCATACAATATTTGGTTAAAATTGGTTAAATGGTTTAGTAGAGATACCAAATAAACCTAAAATAAATGTAAGGCCNATGGTTCATGTTCAGTGCTGGGCACATAAACTTAACATTGTAGCTAGTTTGTGGAGTGTTGCACTGCCACAATTGAGTTCATGTGTTCAAAATGCCAAACAAGCATTTCTCAATGCTCGTAAGAGAATACACAGATATGTATCTTTCCTGAAGGAAAAGTATCCTGGTGGGGAAAAGAAAGCCACCCTTTTCCGAGTACCAGTGATGACTAGGTGGAACTCCTGGTTTCATTCTGTTGCGTACATTGCAGAATATCTTGAAGATCTGATCAAATTCTTTCAGCAAACGGAAGCTGAGGGTAGTGCTACAAACTATTTCAGCAACTTAAGCATCACCGAGCGTGATACAGTGAAGGGCTATGCACTGTTTTTAGTAGAACACTGCACTGCACTTATTGAGAACATTGTGGAACTTGAGGGCTCACAGTACATCATATGTCACAAATTATACTCATCAGAGCTAGAGAACACCTTTTGGTTAGTTAGCAGAGGCATAAGTACAGAAAAAATCCTCTGCTGCTATTGCTCAACTGCCGACACAGGTTAAGCAGTGTGCAATGAAGGAAGACCTAAAAAATGTGGGTTTGAAGTTTCACTCCAAACTACACAGTC
Source organism: Clitarchus hookeri (assembly GCA_002778355.1). Classification (NCBI taxonomy): domain Eukaryota; kingdom Metazoa; phylum Arthropoda; class Insecta; order Phasmatodea; family Phasmatidae; genus Clitarchus; species Clitarchus hookeri. The sequence continues at coordinate 153,939 of NQII01002929.1, read as the reverse complement.
TTAAGGATAAAGACACTGCAAAACAATTTTTTGCAACCACTGACCAATTGTTTGGTGTCAGAAATATAACAAACAACATCGTTGATGAAAAATTGTTTGCGTCTGTAGGAAGTCTCCCTTTGCTGAACACACTCACGCAGACAGAATTCCTGCAAGGCTATCTTGCTTTTCAGCAGCAAGTTTCAGGAATTTTGAAAGAAGAGCAAACTACTGATGTCCTCAATGTTTTGCATGGTCTACGTGAGCAACATTCAACTTTTGTGTCACAAGCTGTGTCCATGCTGTGGATTCCCACATCAAATGCAGACAGCGAACGGTCTTTCTCTGCATATTGACACATTTTAACCGATTTGCGGACAGGTCTAAAACCGNCCGAACATTGAGCTAATGCTTGCCAAATTCTTTGGTGCTAGCATGTAAATTTACACTGCTTTGAACAAGATGTATTTATTTTTGTGATATGATTTGATATTTTCTTTTTCAAAACTTAGTGGTGAATTATTGTGTGTGTTCTTAAGTTAGAAGTCTTAATTTTTTGTCTCTACATACATTGGCATTTATCAATTTGACACTTGTTTCGGTAGTAAACTCTGTTTGTGCAAAAATTTATATTTTTTTTTTCTGTACTGTATCTTTTACATTTTGTAGTGCTGTGTCAAAATGTAATCAGATAATATTTTTAACGTGAATTAATATATAATTTTTCAGTAGCCAATAACATGAAATGTGAAAATCCTGTTATTTTATGAATTATTTCCATTTTAATTACCTACAAGGCACAATTTCATTGTTTTTTAGTTTTTTGCACTGGATTTTCAAACATTCATGACGAACAGTAAAATATTTATTTACCACTTTAACGTTTTTATTTACCATGCTTATGTTTTTAAGAGAATTTTTGTACCGCTTTTAACAGTTTTTTTTATGACAAAATTTGGAAATTTTATTTATTACTTTCAGGGGGCCTTTGTTATAATATTAAATTTAATGTATAATTAATATGAAAACAAGAAGTTAATGATATAACGAATGAGCCTACTTTCCTCAACANAATATTAAATTTAATGTATAATTAATATGAAAACAAGAAGTTAATGATATAACGAATGAGCCTACTTTCCTCAACATGGGTGCAATTAATTTTTAAATAATTTCTTAAAATCTGAGTTGAAAGCAATATTATTAGAGATGAAACCAGAGACACATGCAACAGTATTGAGGCAATTACAAATACACATGGGCTTTACCTGGGACTCAAACCCAGAAAACTTTGTGTCATAGGCTAGTGTGCAATCAACTACATAAGGAAGGTCGGATTCCAGCATCAACTTAAAATTTAATCAATATAATGTTTTGAATGATAGGATTCATTAAATAAACTAAAATATTTACAGGGCCATCATTTTTAAAATAATTAAGAGCCACTTAAAACATGTAAGTTTAAATGGTCTACCATAATGCTACTTGTGTGAAGAATTTGGTGAAAATCGGTGGGTTGGTCCCTGAAATATGGCATAAAACATTTATATTTTTCATGTGACAATCTTCACAAATGGAAGACAAAAAAGTTATGTATTAGTACATTCAATGATTGTGTACTGCCAGTATACAAATTTAAGTTAAAATCGATTATGTAGTTTNAAAGTTATGTATTAGTACATTCAATGATTGTGTACTGCCAGTATACAAATTTAAGTTAAAATCGATTATGTAGTTTCATACATGTAGCACACTTAGCTAAAATGATTTTTTAGCACCCATTCAGAAAATTTGTCTTGTCACACTTAAAAAATATATATAATTGTATGGCCTACCACAGTGCACCTTCTTCGCCAAATTTGGTAAGAATGAGTTAATTGTTTCTTCAGAAATGACTTGAAAACTTAATTGTTTTTGTGGGACTAACTTACAAAATGGCAGAGAAATGAGACTCTGTATAGACAAATTTGGTGGTTGTAATAGATAGTGCATGCATACAAAGCTAATTTGGAATTTGTTTTGTTAATAAAATATACTGAGCTGAAATATTTATATAGCCACCATCTTGAAAATAAGTGCCAACATACTTAAAACATTGCAGTTTACACCAACTGGTGCAGTACAAATTTTTTGCCAAATTTGGTGGGAATCTTTTAATTGTTACCCGAGATATTACATAAAAACTTAATTTTTTTAAGTGGCATTTCTTACAAAATGGTGGGCAAAAGATGCCTTCNAATTTTTTTAAGTGGCATTTCTTACAAAATGGTGGGCAAAAGATGCCTTGTGTACATACAGTTCATAGATGTAATATCTACTGCCAGCATCCAAGTTAATTTGGAGTTAATTACACGGTTACTACGATAAAGCATTCTAAGCTTAAATGTCTTTGTAACTGCCATTTTGAAAATAACTGTCTTATTCTTTAAACATGTCATTTTATGTTATCTGCTGTAGTACTACTTGTTTACCAATGTATTCATGTGGTACTATCGCACAAAATGGTTCACAATAGTGATTATGTGTTGGCAGATATGATACCTGTATTATATACCAGCATACAATATTTGGTTAAAATTGGTTAAATGGTTTAGTAGAGATACCAAATAAACCTAAAATAAATGTAAGGCCGCCATTTTGAAAATAAGTACTTAATCAAGTCTAATCACTTACGTTTACGTGATGTGTCATAGTATTATTTGCATGCCAAATTGGGTGAGAATAGCTTTGATAATTTAGATATATAATGTAAGATCTGTATTTTTTTATTTGATGCTAGCTTTCAAAATGGCAGACTAACAACACTATCCATTTCGAAATTTAATGCTTACACGGTGCTCTGCTAGAATACAACATTTGGGTTAAATCGGTTGAATGGTTCCCGAGATATGATATATTACCCTTAATATTAAGATGGCCACCATTTTGAAAGTAAATACCCATCATAGTCAAAAACTATAAAAGTCAGGTATCCTTACTAAGTTCTATACATGTACTGAGTTTGGGGAAATTCAGTTTGCGTGTTCAAAAATTGAAGGGGAAAAAAGGGGTGGGGGAGACACAGACACACATCACACACAGACAGGAAAGTGACTTTGCTTTGGAAAGTATGCTAAAAACAGTGAGTAAATATGTGCGTTTGTAATGCCTAGTAAGAAATAGTTCTTATGCAGAATATTATTACACTGAGTGCTCACAAATGCTGTGTGCATTGTCCCTTTGGCGTAGCCTAATTTTGCTTTATTTTCATAAGGCAGAAGTATATCTTGGAAGTGGAACTTTAGCAGGGTTTTTGAAAAGTTGGAAGTAACCATGAATATAGTAACCTACAACTTCCTTCCCCTCTTATAGTCATGGTTTACCAGAAAAAAGTTTGGGTCTAATTTCTACCAATAAGAGTAATCCTTTTCCCTCCTGCCTACAAGTGAATGACTATGTTAGGTAGAAAAGGAATGGTAATGTCAGCCACTTGATGCTAACAGAAAAAGAAAAATAAGATAACAGTTACAGGAGTGGAGTGGGAGGTTAGCATGCTACCGGTGAGCAGACAAGCAGTTCACATTAAAAGTTTTTGTTTGTTACTAGTACCTTTTTTATATACACATGTTTTTAAAATGGTAATTATGAGAATAATAATGGCAAGTGCACCGTATCTACTCATATTTCTGCTGAAGGTATGACGTAACATGAGGTAAAGAGGCTTTCCATGTTTAAATACGTTGTATGATTGTATGTATTTGTGTCATGNAAGGTATGACGTAACATGAGGTAAAGAGGCTTTCCATGTTTAAATACGTTGTATGATTGTATGTATTTGTGTCATGTACCTGTCGACCTTGATGTTATCTGCCGCCTGCCGTCGCGGCGCTGCAACTCGGGCAGCAAGAGAGAGGAAGCTGCGTGTCGTGAATCGTCTGCTTTTATCTCTGCCGAACATCACAAACAACCAAGTGTCAATGCACAGTTGTCATCATTACGACGCAACTTTAGGAGTTTAGCATAAAATTATTGGTTTGCAAGACACGAAAAGTGATTGTTGGGTGTGAATATTTGTTTGTTTATAACCTAAAAACACTTGCTTTGTTAGTAGCTTGACGCCTGCTGGAAAAAAACGTGACTCGAATGACGAGTCAATCTTTGTTAGTTCTCGACTCGAGTTTTTGAGACTCTGCCAATCACTAAAAATAATATATTGAGTTAATAACTTCTCTTGTTTTCATGCAGTAAGACACTGAAAATGGATTAACACAAGCTGAAAATTACAGTATGTCACACTTGCAAAATTAATTACCATTCACTAAAAAATATGTGGCACTCAAGCTTTTCTTTTTGTTTCGACGAGACGAATTTATACTTTTCTGATACAGTGTTATTATAAAAATCCTGTGTTTAAATTAAAGTCTATAAATTTTTGAACGATCCTCTAGTTATCTCGCTAGAAGCAGCTCAAAATGAACGAAGCGCTTACTAGTGGTTACTTTGTGCACTGTTTAAATTTTTTTTTTTCAGCGACAAGAAGTTATTTATACGTCTAGGGCATAATTTAATTCTTAAGATGTCTACATTTTTTTATTAAATTTGTATATAATTGAATTTAGTTTCATTTTTATGTTTGAGGAAATTAAATATACCTAAATGTTATCTGATTGGTAAAACTTTGTACCGCTCAATGTTTTTAACATTTTTGGTGACATGGGGAGGGTAAATACTATATGCTTATTGGGCATCATTTTATTTGGAAGACGTCTGCCTATTAAATGAAATCAATATTTCATTTAAATAAAATGCATTTGTTTTACGCCAGAGACAATTAAACATTAACTGTAAGTAAAAATGCACTTTAAACGTAATTCTTTAATTTTNCTCAAAATGAACGAAGCGCTTACTAGTGGTTACTTTGTGCACTGTTTAAATTTTTTTTTTTCAGCGACAAGAAGTTATTTATACGTCTAGGGCATAATTTAATTCTTAAGATGTCTACATTTTTTATTAAATTTGTATATAATTGAATTTAGTTTCATTTTTATGTTTGAGGAAATTAAATATACCTAAATGTTATCTGATTGGTAAAACTTTGTACCGCTCAATGTTTTTAACATTTTTGGTGACATGGGGAGGGTAAATACTATATGCTTATTGGGCATCATTTTATTCGGAAGACGTCTGCCTATTAAATGAAATCAATATTTCATTTAAATAAAATACATTTGTTTTACGCCAGAGACAATTAAACATTAACTGTAAGTAAAAATGCACTTTAAACGTAATTCTTTAATTTTNACATTTGTTTTACGCCAGAGACAATTAAACATTAACTGTAAGTAAAAATGCACTTTAAACGTAATTCTTTAATTTTTTAGGTATAAAAGTTGGATTTTGCGACAACAGCGATCTTATGATATTATATCTTGGGAACCATGGGCACTTGTAAAATGGGGGTTCTACTGTACTCTGTGCATTGCAGTGAACGTACTGTATCTGGTAGATGAGGTTTTCTGTTGCATTTGTAGCTGCCTCGGATATGTCTGGTTGGTGAACCTGCTGTTGAAGGAGGTGGAAGGTTGGTGCATAGCACCAGAGCTGCAACATAGGCTATTGCATGGATTAGATTAGACTTCCTGAGTGGTGATGTTACTGACCGTGGCATTAAGTGGCAATTTGGAGTGCACCAGTTTTTCCTTTGGAATTTGATNNNGGGGGGGGGGGGTTGTGTTTGAAGACCATCTAGATGGTTTGGAAAACAAGTTTTCAAGTGAGTTGTGATGAGATCAAAATTTTGCGGCCACAGTTGAGGATGGTCCTGAGTTTGTCCAGGCCCTCGTGGTAGGGAAAACCAAAGGGATATCTGATGTGAACAAGGTGATTTGGGGTAGCCTCTATCAAGGAAGGCTTTGGCTATTAGATCATACTGCTTGTATAGGTCAAAAATGATAAAAATGACAGAGAATTAAGTACTCACAGTCTAGTACTTGTCAACAGGCGCACACACAAAGAAGATTGACACATTTTTCACGCGATTGCGCGATTGTGACATTTGCTGACCGAGGCCAGCTTCATCAGGTGGCCAGTTGTAGGCCACTGCGGTATGGTAGAAGGCAAACTAGGGTGCGGCGGAAAATTGAAAATTTGCCCATTTAGCTAATGAGTATGGTTTGAAGCTGTGATTATCTTATTTTGACGCCCAGGGGCTGCTTGGGTTTTGTTTATAAATTGAAGAGCTAATTGCCAGCATCTGAGTTCTGAGCTGTTGCTTGAAGGTGGTTATGCTCTCACAACTCTGGTGCTGTAGTAGGAATCAAAATCCTTGTTGTGTTATGCTGCATGTGCTGCAATTGGTTGGTTTTGTAGGTTGTGTATATGACCAGCTATGGCTTATTTAGTGTCTGCTCTGTGGCCATTCATTCTGTACCTGAGTGTGTTGATGGTGAAGCAGATGTATTCTGCATTCAGTTTGAGTGTAGCAAATGCTTTGTTGGCAGAGAATTCTTGTTGTGATGGTAGAGAATTCTTGGTGTGGAATGGATCATAGCTGTCGTAATTAAGGTATTGAAGGTCGTTGGTTGGTTTATTGTGAACAGCTATTTCATTCTTGTCATTGTGAAGGGCGAGTTTTCCATCCAGAAATATAGTTTGTGATATAGAGTATGTCCAGGTGAACTTAAGCAGGCTGTGCAAGTTATTAAGGTTGTTCGAGGAATTGTATGTAACCATCCTTAGTAGAATCTCAGATTATGAAGATGTCTGTAAAACTAAACTAGCAGTGCAGTTGAGTTGGGTGGTGGTTCAGAAATTTACTTTGTAACAGTTGTATATCCAGGGGTGCTGAGGGGGCTTGAGCCCCTCCCGTAGAGTTTGATTTTACAGTTGATAAAATTACTGTACATTGTTAGTAGCACAGTATTAATTAGATAGCGTATACCTAAAGTACTGACATTTATATTTAGCATTGAAACACCAAGGTGTACTGGTAAGCACGTGATTTGAACCTAATGCACAGTTCTCCAACCAACAAGTAGTCCCTCCTTTATGGGTTTCTAGATCTGCCACTGGAATAAAATATTTCTCACATTAATAGTAAATATTTAAACATTCATTTTGTAATCCAATTTATTCGGGTTCTGTAAATATTCGGTATACTGAAAGAAAAACGAAAAATGACAACTTTCATTTTCATTTTTGGTAAAAAATTTGGTTGTCGAGAGTTGTAATAAAACTAAAATCAACGATTTTGTTAAATATTTGAATGTTTAATGAATGTTCATTTAGTGCACCATCCAAGGAAACTTTTTTTTTTGTGAAACATCTTGTTTTCGCTATTTTATAAATAAAATAACAACATGAAGCAGAAATTTTAATGTTTGCAAGTACCGTTGTGGTAAACACTCCATATCCCATGTTTTCTCATTTTCATTTGATGAGAAAAAGTTGCATTCACACAGCCCTACAATTTAAAGTATTTATATGATTGACCTATTATGATTCAAAAACACTTTTGACTTATTATTCAAAAACACTTTTGAGTTTGGTGTGAAGACTTTGACCTTTCTTGCAATAGCCGAATTCTGCCAATTCTTGCTCCCAGTGATGTGAGACAATATTGGCACATTGTCCAGTTGATTTAACAACATCGAATATCAATAATATGACACCTCAAAATTTATTTTTATAATGATGAATTAGGATTTGTTTTCATTATCCGTCTTGATTTCTGGAAAAGAGCAGAAATCCAGAGTGCTAACAGTGATTTTCATATTAGCAGGGCCCAGTTCCCGTAAAAGCACTTATTACCAACTTGTTACACAATTTGCTTCTGACAGTACCATTTAGAGATTTAAACTAGTCTAAATGCTAAACAAATTTTTTTATGGCTGATAGTGTATGGGAAGCACGCTAGCCAACAGTTAGCATGACAGAGTGTATGTTATGGTGAGAGTGCTCGCCAACAGAAAGCAGCACTTTGATCTCTTGATCCCGTCGGTTTATAAGTAAAGTTTTCTCCTATTAGTCGCTCTAAACTATACAAGTTTGAAATATATNATCTCTTGATCCCGTCGGTTTATAAGTAAAGTTTTCTCCTATTAGTCGCTCTAAACTATACAAGTTTGAAATATATTTCATAAAAATATTTTTTAAACTATGCTAACAACACCTTACAAGAGCTCAGTGGCCTCTTTGATAAATATCAAGTATAGGAACATAATGTGGTGGTTGGTACACCTGTGTGTAGTGTACGAGAGTGTGTACATAGCAGTTGGAGGGATGGCCCATTAAAGATGTGTACTCAATGTTTCCGTGTTTATTTAACGTATCATAATATATGGCACAGTCATCAAAACAGGACCTGCTTGAAATGGTGTTTCAACTACTGTTGTAGTTATTCTGTTAAACTAAATGTTGTGTTCACACAAGATGTTGTAAACAGTATAAGAACGAGACTAACGGCTCACAAACCTTCAAGATGACNCTAAATGTTGTGTTCACACAAGATGTTGTAAACAGTATAAGAACGAGACTAACGGCTCACAAACCTTCAAGATGACAGCATCAAGTGCATTCAATATTTCTGATAGATTGTCTCTTTGAGGAAACATCAGTGAAAACTGGAAGAAATTTCGCCAAGCTTTGGAGATCTACCTGGAGGTGTCTAACCTAGTCTTTCAAAGTTAGTCACGAAAAATTGTGATATTTTTAAATGTCGTAGGAGAGGAGGCCCTGGATGTTTACAACACACTCGCTTTCACCGAAGAGGAGGTAAAAAACAAGACGTTGTAATGTTCGGCCGCTAGTTACACTGCTGCTGTTACGTTGCCACTGCTAGCTCAAGGTAGAACACGAGACTCAGTAAAATTGACGCCATTAAATTAAGAAATAAGTTCCATGTTCCAGAATAGTTGTTATATACTTTATTTGACATTTAAGTTTCACAGTTCACATACGAAGTTCCAGTATGCAGAGTACGAACATTCTCATATAAATATACCAGTGCAGAAACAGCGCCACCGTCGTTTACAGATTATTGATGTCTCAAACTGGCATCGAAAGAAATATTAAATGCGTCAACCTCCCACACCGGCGGAGAAATAAAATAACAAAGTTTAGTTGCCGATGTGGGGTTATCGTCCTGCCCGATAACCTACAATAGCACACGTCTGCCCGATAAACAAACTATCATGGGAAAACAAACCAACACGGCTTTAATTTTGAAACCGATAAAAATATTATGAAGCTTAACAAATCTTAATAAAAACTGAAGAAATTTAAACACGTGTCCCGAAAATTAAGAATGTTGCGTCATTACAACGTTGGCTATCGTTTTCAGTAAGTTCCAAACATACTGCAATTCAAAAAAAAATTCCTATACACACGATTTATGTTTGAAAACCACAATCAAAGCAAGGCCAAACATTTTTATGCATTTTTAGCTGACTTAAAAATTTTGTTTGCGAGACTGCAATTTCACGAACGCAGACAAAATTCTTTGTGATTGTATTTTGTTTTGCACCCAAGATAGACCAACACAAGAGAAATTACTTAAAATTGGAGATGTCAGTCTAGAGGAAATGATTCAGCAGTTTCTCACTGCCAAAATAACATCAGCTCAAGCAAGCCAGGTGACAAACTCGTCCCAAGAAAGCCCAGACCACATCAATGTTTACGAAGCTAAATACAAACAAAACAAATTTCCATGCTCCAGTAAAACCCAGACCGCACAATGCAAAGCAGTGGACATAAAGTACAAGTGGTTTAGCTATTGTCACCCTAGAGACCAATTGAAAAGCCCAGCGAGAGGAAAATCATGTGCACTCTGTGGTCAATGGAACCATTTTGGAAAAGTGTGCCATACTCGTTCATGAGAACTACAACTACAACCACAACCAGTGACTGAGGTTAAATAAAATGTAAATGCTGGACACTGCTCTGATTTTGAAGACTATTATTATAGTCTCGTCACGAAACCCCCTACATGCAATACTGCTCAGGTTAGGTGCTGGACTGAAACATTCCTTGTTGACAATGTTTCCATTAAATTTAAACTGGACTCTGGTGCATGTGTTAATATCCTGCCTCTCGAAATATTTTCAGTTGCCGTGTGCAGGTACCTCAGTGAAATTCTGGCAAGAAAACATTTCCCTAGCCGCATACAACAACTCAACAATTAAAGTAGTAGGTTGCTGTGAATTGAACTTGTGTCTTGGCACCGTTAGTTTATACTAAATATTTGTGATAGTCTATGAAGACTCAGTGCTTATTTTGGGAATCGGGGCCTGTGAGCGGCTAAGCATTCTGCAAAAAAACGTGGTCAGTGAAATACACCTCAAGTCCAGAGAGATCATCGTTACATCATACAAAGATGTTTTTTCTGGCATCTGTAAGTTCGCACATGATTACTCCATAAAGTTGAAAGAAAATTGTGTACCTGTTTCCAATCCTCCACACAGACTTCCACTCAAAATCAGAACTAAGTTTCAATCTGAGCTAGATAGACTATGTCAGTTAGATAATATAGCAAAATGTAGTACACCCACAGAATAGGTAAATAGGTTGGCAATTGTCGAGAAACCAAATGGTTCCCTGAGACTCTGCCTGGATCCCCATGATCTAAATGAGGCCATTGTGAAGGAGTATTTTGAAATACCAACTGTGAATAATGTGGTTGCAAAGCTAGGCAAGTCCCAATACTTCAGTGTGTTGGCTATGAAGGATTCATTGTGGTATGTAAACCTAGATGCTCGAAGTTCAGCTTACTCTACATTCTCGACTGTCTTTGCCTGCTACTACTTTAAAAGGTTGCCATTCGGGTTGAAAATATTGTCTGAAGTATTTCAGAAAAACAACACAGAAATATTTGAGAATGTAGAAGGGGTAATGATCTATTTTGTTGATTTTCTCATTTATGCGGAGAATGAAGACACTCGTGATAAAATACTAATTGAAGTGTTGGACAGGGTGTGAAAATGCAATGTAAAGTTTAATCTACAGAAGTTTCAACACAAAGTCACTCAAGTTAAATATGTTGGCCACACCTTCACCGGCAGTGGTGTTTTCCCTGACACTGAAAAAATTTCAGTAATTATCAATTATGATGCCCCAACATGTAAATCAGACCTTCAGCGGTTTCTAGGTTTGGTCAATTATCTGAGAGACTTTATTCCTCACTTCACTGAAGTCACTGGCCCACTGGGAAGTCTGTTGCAAAATAATAGTGAATTTGTATGGGACCCCAGCATACATGGTGCATTAGGGCGTGTCAATTTGGAGGGCAAAAATAAAAATTCGTGATTTTTGTGAATGAGGGGGTCCAAAAATGTGCTTTTTGATGTGTAATATGCTAATTTAAAAGATCCTTATTCATAAAGATTTACCTTGGTAAATTTGCGCTTGATTATAATCTATATTGAAATTTCTGAAAAAAAGGGGATAACTTAATATTAACTCCAACAAAATTTGTTCAAAAAGTAGTTTAATGAGCTCAAAAAATTTTATTTNTATATATTTTGTCTTTATTATGAAACACTGAATACATATTGTAAAAAATGTAAAAAGCTTCAACCAACAATATTCATCAAATCTTGCTTCAATTCATTCCTAGACATCATTCTTCTGCATGCTTCTTGGCCTCTAATGAATTCTTCTCGTTTCTCATGAATATACACTTTGCCAGAAGCCTCTGTTACTTGTTCCACACACCTCTCTATGGACTGTCCATGACATGGCCACTTTGGAACTTGCATTGGCTCTTCAACAAACTTTCTTATTTCTGATATTTTGAGTTTACAAGTAAATGGAGGTTCCTATACTCTTTCTGACCAGTCTATCAGTTCCAAAAGGGAAGTTGCATTTGGATTTACTGCAGGTGTTTTCCTAGGTGGAACAGATAGGTCTCCTGGTGTATCATCATCTACATTCCTTAATTCAATTATCTTCTGGACCCCTGCTTTCCTTTCTTCTTGGTCTTCTGAGCATAAAAGTGTTTGAAGCACCATTTCACTAAATGCGAACCATGATGAACGTTGGATTGTTGGCAAAACAATATCTGCTACTGCCTTCTTCTGAGATTTTAGGAGCTTCAATTGATAAAGAATGTGGTGAGGTCCTTCCACCCAAGAGAATTTCAATTTAATTGTAAACCAGCAGGGATAGTAAACGCCAACAATGTATTCCACAAGCAGTTGTAACATCTTCAAGTTGTTGCCTTTAAGGCTATGTTTTGAAACCCATATGCGACAAATCCTATTTGCAGTTGTTAACCACCGAGAGTGGCTTACAGGACCAATTTCTAGTAATGCCAGATCAATTGGAAGTACACCTTTCCTTATAGCCTTAGTTATCCTAAAACCATAAGCCTGATCTGTAGAGAGATCTTTGACAACAGTATCACTCAATGGAACCAAAGGCTCTAGAAAAGATATTCTGACAAATGAGGGATTGATTTCAAGTTCTGTTGCAGCATCAAGCATGTTGCCAATCTTACCACTCCACTTGTTGTTAGACAAAGTTTTTCCATCCAACTCGGTGATCAAGTGCCGCAAAGGTAGCTCATTAGTATGAAGAGCACAAACCAACCAGATGAGTTTACGATTCAGCTTTGCCTCAACCCAATGCATGACCCCTCCTTCCCAACCAGTGTTAACATTCGTTGAGTCACCACCAATGGCCTGCAAACTTTTATCAATGCTGTTTTTCTTAAAAAAATCCACAAGATGGTTAGCAATAACTTCAGCAGGTTTCCTTTTCGTTAAGTCTTTCTCTGGAGTAAAATGGCAAAGATACCTTCCACCTGGCTCACTGCAAACAGTGTAATGCTCTTCTTTCACAATACTTGGAAACTGATGACTTGAGTTATCTGCCTGTAACAGAACTTTAGTGAAATCTTGGCGTCCATCAAAGAAGATACATTCAATATTGCCTGTCCTGCATCGAGCATGAAATTCTTCATCAAGTGCTTTCATGACTTTTTCTTGTGCCCTTTTTACTTTATTGTGATCAACCACAAGTCTCCTGTCTCCTTCAGTAATTAATCCAGCATCCAAAAATGCAGCTGTTGTAATGGCAGCTGTAGCACGTAGACCGACACCATACCTAATACTTTGCAATGCAACATTGCGCAATTGTAATGTATTATATTGACTTGTACTTGAAGTAGAAGGTACATCAGAATCATCACATGGAATCTGCAAAGGATCTTCAGATTCTTCATCTGTAACATCAGTTGGCTCTTCATCTTCGTCGGAGAAAAGAACTTCATCTGGTTGTAATGTTAATTCTTCCTTCCTTTTCAGCTTATATTCATAAATTCTTCTTAATTCATCTTCTTGCCTCTTCTGCTTTTTAATTTGTCTTCTGTGCTCAGGTAGATCTGGTAATCCAATTTGATGCTGTCCAACAGATCCAACCTTCTCTCTTTGACTATTAATAAACAATAGTTCTTTGACAAGGATCTTCATATCCTTAGAACAAGAACAGGTGATGTGCACTTCATGTTTACAGTCAGCACCACCTGGACATGGGCCCTTAAATTCTGGACATAGCTTAATCTCACACTTGCAATTGAGGATGTCAAAGAGCTTGTCTAACGTTGCTATGAAAGCCTCTTTCACTTCCAGTTTTCCTCTGCCAAGTGGATATGTTTTTGGCCTTTTCCCAGTTTTCTTCTATCTTCTTCAGGACTGTGACTCTTGAATTTAAAATTGGCACCACAAAACAACTGTTTGCTCGCTCCCACTGTTCAAGCACTTTTGGATAAACATCCTTTGCAAGAGTGACTGCTGGGTAATTTGTGACATTCTCTACACTCTGTTCTCTTAACAGAAGCCCATATCTTAGAACATCACGCAGAGTTGGGAGTTCGGAAGGCAGCATTTCTAAACCAGTGCCAATGAAGTTGCTCGTGTGAGTGGAAGTTGCCAATCTTGTCTTCCTTTTACTAGCCATGGTTCCGAATTTTCAGATTTTGAAATTGGAAGAAACTATTCGTACCTGGAAAAAGAAAAAAAAGAAAATGTCACTATTTGTATGATACTAATAACAATGAATAAAAAGACACTCAGCTGCAAATGAGTATTGCTAGTTTAAACACTTTTACTAGTGGCATAAAATATTTTTACAGATGTCATAGTATAATATAGTTATGTTCTTAACCTTAGAGCAAAAGTACAAACAGAAATAATGATAAGAAGGCACTTCTTGAGAGAAGACAGTTTGCTGCGAATTTTACATTAAACGTGAAAATATCACGAAATTGAAGTACCTGTNTTAAACGTGAAAATATCACGAAATTGAAGTACCTGTTTACCAAGCAAACCAATGTAATGGCCAGTTCATGTAAATATATTTGTGAATCGCTAACCAAAATACAACTTTTTGACCCCCTCATTTTTTTAAAAAGGAAGTCAAAAAATTTGACACGCCCTCATGGTGCGTGTCTTGAGAAGTTAAAGAAAATACTAGCCTCTGAGCCCTTCCTACAAACTTCTGATGACACAAAAAAACATTGTGATTCAGACCGTCAGCAGCAAGGAAGGTATATGCTGTGTCCTGACAGGTCAGTCTGTCATGCATCTAAATGCCTTGACCTGCCACGAGCGACATTATTCTCTCATCTAGCCTTGCCACAGCCACGGTCTCCTCCTAAGAAGAGCCGTTACGCCATACACACCACAGAGTACCTTCCAAGCCAGGGATGGCTTACCTGCTGCTGCCACCTGCTGTGCTGCAACCCACTTTGTATCATGTCGCAGCTCTCTACCTCTCCAGCAGCACCTGGCACGTGAGGGGAAGTCTCCGCCGCTCTCAGTTACTCTCTTCTCTCCTTCACGTCTCTCTCTCCACACCCCACAACCCCCGCGCTGGCTTTGTGTACTGAGTATAAATAGGACCTGCAGTCCTCAGTTAGAGGCTGTCTCGAGCCAGTCTAGCCGCAGAACATCAGGCTGCCCAAGAGGCACCAGACATAGCGTCTCGCCTTCACAGAACGTCACGCTGCTGCAGTCACAGACTTTTTCAAGTCGCCACTGCCTTTCGCAGTCCAGTCGAGAGTTATTTTCTGCATGACACCACGCTGCCCGCCAGCATACCGAAACCGCAGTGCTTCTAGTTACCTTGTAGCTCGCCTATAACTTTCATGAGTACCAGTACTGCTGACGTGGAGTCGCCCTCACCCCCCTCCCCCCTCCCCGCACTGCGGCGTCTTCCGAGACTAGGTAAAGTACCAGTTGGCAACTTAGGACCAGCCCTTCAGGCCTCAACCAGGGTACAGACTGGTTTATGTGTGCTTGATTGAGCAATCAATAAAACAGGCATAAATCTGACTTGGTCAAGTTGTCTCTTCCAGCACTGTGTATTCCCTACACCTTGTCCTTTCTCTTTCCGGCTCATCACCTGTCGTAGTAAAGTAAGACTCTTCTATGGTTAGCCACGAGCCGAAACCTTGCTCCTTTTTCTCTCCTATTGATAGCTGTCTCGTTGTGCAGCTTAGGAAGCTTACCTTCCTTGGCCTCACTAGGGCAGTTGTCTTCCAGTAATTGCCTGGGTCAGACCACGATGTCCCACGTGCCAGGTCACCTGCTTGGAAACGATAGACCAACCCCAACATGAGTCCCGCTCTTCGTGACACCTGGGTCAGACAGCGAAATCCAGCACGTAGGGAGCCATGGGAGTGGACGTCCTTAGCCTTCTGCTGTAAAGTCCAGTTTGGTACTAGCGTCAGACCGCGATGTCCCACGCGCCGAGTCACTGGACTGGAGACCGGTAGTACAGGCCTCCAACACCACCCGATCTCCCCATCCTTCACTCCATCGGGCTGTGTCTACCCCTTTCTGGTCGCCCGCTATCAACCTAACTGGTTACTCCCTGCCACCTTATCCCTCATCAAAGAGCTGGGCAGGGCAAAGCTGCCAATCAGGGGCTAGCTCTGGCTGGGATATTGAGGGAAAGCGGCCCTGTTGGCAACCAGGTATACTCCTGGATGAAAGAGGAGGCTGCACATCAGAGAGGGTCTGCCACCAGCTCATCAAGCTCCACCTCGAAGCTCCTCTGGCACATGCCATGTCCAGTAACTCCGCTGCCACCTACACCGCCAAAGAAGATACTTACCTTCATCCGGCCAGCCAACGTTATCAGGGTAGTCAGGCCCCTTAATTTTGCACCAGCTTATATCCCCACCAGGGTACCCATTTGCCCATTGCTCGTAAGTGCGCTATTATAGAAGTGGCCAAAGTCAACCAACCAGGCACCAGGAAAAACCCTGTTCAAGCAGCGACCACTACTTCACCGTCGCCCAGGGGGAGAGGAGAGAAACCTACCAGCTGAAGAAGTCCTCAGTCACGAGGAAACAGAAATCGGAAGAGCAAACAAACATGAATAGGGATGTGACTGTGAACAAGAAGTTGCATTATTGGTCTGTTGAATGCATAGTAATGTTTCCAGAACAGCCCACTCGAAGTGAGAGACTCAATGATCAGTTAGGAGAGGGCTTCTGAGATTTTGGGGCAGAACACAAGCAAAGTATAGGTATCTCGATTCAACCAAGTGTCCCAGTTTGCCAACCAAAAAGGATCCAGAAAACACCTCATTACCTCAAGGACTATGTTAAAAAATAACTAAATTAGTAGTTATTAACATTCTTAAGATTCATGTACTTTTTTCATCTGTGTTTGTATAAAGAGGGAGATGTAGTAATATATAATGTGATGGTTTGTACACCTGTGTGTAGTGTATGAGTGTGTGTACATGGCAGTTGGAGTGATGGCTCATTAAAGATGTGTACTCAATGTTTCCGTGTTTATTTAATGTAACATAATACATCAAGTATATATAGATGTCATGGTGGGAGAAAAATTATGTGAAATGAACTCGCAAGGTTTGAAGTTGTGTTTCATTTTGAACACATACACATTACTCAAAGTTTAGTTTGGTACACTAATAACAGCTGTTTTGTGATCATGTAATATAAAATATANAACACATACACATTACTCAAAGTTTAGTTTGGTACACTAATAACAGCTGTTTTGTGATCATGTAATATAAAATATATTAATTTGTGTAGGAACTCTTTCTGGTTCACCTATTTCTTCCACGTCTAATGAGCATCAGCANTAATATAAAATATATTAATTTGTGTAGGAACTCTTTCTGGTTCACCTATTTCTTCCACGTCTAATGAGCATCAGCAGGCCAGTCAGAATAGCCAATGTAATATTAATTTTGATTTGTTCGTGCATCAGCTGTTACAGTAATTTGTAAATGGCATGTTGTTAGTTGCACTCTCTCTGGCTGTCAAAATCTCGCCTTTGTATACGAGACAGAGTTAATCTTTTGGTTAACCTGTAGACACTTCTCTAGAAAGTTTACCTTCAGCAAGCTTCAAGTATGTTGCATTTACTTAGTGATGTAAAATCTAATTCCTATATTCAGTAGACTCCTGATTTTGCATTTGTCACAGTTCTGTACAATGACTTTGTAAAATTACTACCACAGTAAAATATGACTGGACCAATTTTGATCCTTAAAATCCAAAAAACTATATTTAAAGTTTGTTTTTCATTTGAATTTCATGTTTGTCTCTGGTGTAAAACACCATTTCTTCATTAAATTTTATTTTAATTTAATAGGCAGATGTCTTGTAAATAAAATGTTATCCCAGAAGGTTATGTGTGACCTCCCTCTGTTATTTAAAAAAAAAAGTGCAGATGGGCATCTGCCCACTGTGTATACATTTCTGGCCAGCCTGAAGTCCAACATTTACAGCTCACCATGGGTCCTAGTTTTCCAGGCATGATGCCTTACTGACCTCGGTCATGGAGGTCAGCAAGGCTACGCGTACCGCGTATGTACTTTGGTGTGTGCATGTTTGCAGGAGTGCGGTGGAGACAGGGTTCGAGTACTGCCCTGCCGCAGATTTCTCCATCGAGGTGTACGAGAAGATGAAGACTGCATCACCCGTCGCCCACGTGCAGAAGGTGGTCGCACCCACGCTGCTGCTGCTGGGGAGGAACGACCTGCGAGTGCCATGCAGCCAGGGGCTGGGCTTCTATCACATGCTTCATTCCAACAACACACCTGCCAGGTGCATGCCTTTACTGCCGGCCCACTCCTCCTACCTCCTGCACAATCTATGGATACTACAGGATGTTACACTTACTGTCTGCCCCTGATGTTCACGTATAAATATCAGGTTGTTTCCCGCCCCCAAACTTTGCGGTATTGCTGGCCTATCTTTATGGGCTCCGTTTTCCATTACATGTAGACCATAAAAACACGCTGCTACACTGAGTACCAACTGTATCCTAACAAACGCTAACTGTGATGAACCGCTGTCAGGTGCATCACCATAGCATGGACAGGAACCCAGACTGAAAGCACAGTCCATACTATTNACTGTGATGAACCGCTGTCAGGTGCATCACCATAGCATGGACAGGAACCCAGACTGAAAGCACAGTCCATACTATTGGCATTTAACTGTCAAATTTGTTTATAGTCGCACACATGCCCATGCAAGGACTAGGCGGCCACCGTCTTGGTGACGTCATTGCCAATGATGAGGCCATGCTTCTCATACTCTAAAGTATGTTCGTAGTGCATTTCATTAGCATATGATCAATAGTTNACTGTGATGAACCGCTGTCAGGTGCATCACCATAGCATGGACAGGAACCCAGACTGAAAGCACAGTCCATACTATTCGCATTTAACTGTCAAATTTGTTTATAGTCGCACACATGCCCATGCAAGGACTAGGCGGCCACCGTCTTGGTGACGTCATCGCCAATGATGAGGCCATGCTTCTCATACTCTAAAGTATGTTCGTAGTGCATTTCATTAGCATATGATCAATAGTTTGATCATTATGAACAAACATCAGGAACAGAGAGTGAGTGAAACAGCCTGTACCAAGTTATGTTACACACTGCAACATTTAACATAAAGTAGCTGTGTACAAAATTTAATTTATAGAAAAAGCATTCATTAATGGGTTTGTATTAACGTGCCACAGATGTGGCAAAACATGTTTATGGCAGACAGATTAACATTTTTAACAATTATTTGAGCATCAATGATTGATTTTTTCACAGAAGCTATCCAACACTTACAACTTTCCCCACCATGCAACGTCACTAGAGCTTAGGCAAAAGAAGGCAGTGCCTCTGTCAAGAGGCATTGTAAAAAAAAATCTAAAATGTTTTATGCAAACAATCCATTTCAGCCCCAAAGCTTCTTATTAGGGATGGGTCAGTTCAGTTCTTGAGGTTTGACTCGGAACCGGTTTTAGGTTAACAACTACTACTCGGTTCTCGTTTCTAAAAAACAATAAATTTACTGCAAAACTCTGTCCTTACAAAAATGTCTACCTCCTGNAACTACTCGGTTCTCGTTTCTAAAAAACAATAAATTTACTGCAAAACTCTGTCCTTACAAAAATGTCTACCTCCTGTATAGTGCTCCCTTTTACCCAAAAATGAAGGAAAAAAATTATGGGGTGCCTGCCATACATGAAAACAAAAATTAAGGAGTGGTAGTCATAAACTGTCTTCTCCCTTCTCTGTCTTTATCACTAAGGCCCCCCCCCTCCATCATAAACAACACTGCTAGCCCATCAATACATTTCTCCATGCCTTATTTGTTTCCCTGTAAAGCAGAGAATAGCCTAGCCAAGGGGGCTGGAGAAGGGAAGAAGCAATGTTTTTTTAGAGGTGTGGCATTCCAACACAGCAAAAAAAAACCAGCAGATCACTGCATAAAAGAAGCGAAAAAAAAAAAAAGGAAGTGGGCTGCCCTGTCAGTACATAAAAGAAGCAAAGAGAAAAAGGAAGCAGGCAGGTAAAAGAGGCAAAAAGAAAAGGGAAGCTGGCTGGTAAAAGAAGCAAAAAGAAGAAAGAAGCAGGTGGCCCACTGGAGTTGTTGACACTCTTTTAATGACCATAGGTTAAAGTCATGGCTTTTAGCACTGCGAGTTATTTANTGGCCCACTGGAGTTGTTGACACTCTTTTAATGACCATAGGTTAAAGTCATGGCTTTTAGCACTGCGAGTTATTTAGTTAAAGTATTTTTCAAACCTTTTCACAATCACCACCTATTAATGTAAAAAAAAAAAAAGAATAATTTGTTACATATTTACTTACCTTAAATAAATTTAATACAAGTTTATCTGAATACATTAAATNAAAAAAAAAGAATAATTTGTTACATATTTACTTACCTTAAATAAATTTAATACAAGTTTATCTGAATACATTAAATTTTATCTTCACACTTTGTTATTGTTCTATTCTTCGGTAGGTTAAATAAAACATTTAATGAATTTTTCCTGCATTGGTTGGATGAAGTTGCAAGCAAAATGCAATTATTCAAAATGGAACCGAATACTGGAACCGATATTTAAATTGTAGAATCGGTACCGGAACCGAAACCGATATTTTTTGTTATTCGACCCATCCCTACTTCTTATATATATATATATATACACACACACACACACACACACACACACACACACTCTCTCTCACACTCTCTCACACACTCACACTCTCACACACTCGCACACACACAATACAAACTGCTTGTCGCTCCGTGCCGCTCACCTGGCGCCGCTGCAGGCTATTAGCTGTTTATATTCGATGCTCCGTGAATTACACTACACTCGGTGCAACCTAAATATCAGACAAAGTATTGTGTACTGTACTACATATAGTACAGTACTTTAAGTGCGTGATTTGTGATTTGTGTTTGCTTTGAAATGTATAATAGGTATTTTGTTTTATCACGATTTTCGGAGCCAACATTACTGTTCCATTAATAGTAAAAATGTGTAAATTCGATTATCCAGGATTATTAATACAATTTTGCTTATTCGTGTTTTCTCTGGTCCCGATTAACACAGTTAATGGGGAGTTTACTGTACTCTACGTATGTAAATTTTGTACATCAGTTTTGTATATTATTTCAACACAAGTCCACATGTGAAATTTCCCCTCTATAGTAAACACAGAAAAAATTCCCTTCAAGTTCATTATAAAAAATGTTCTATTGTATTTATGAGTACATAACTTGCATTTTTGTGTTGAAAATTAACTGTGATGGCTGTTAATTTTAAATCTTCCTGTTCATAAACAATTTTTTTATACCAACCCAAATATGTAGCAAAGCACAAAACATCAATTAGCCTATCAAAGAATTAGGTTTAAGAGTACATATTTTCAAGTAACATTAATCCGGTTTATTGCAGAACCAGTGAATGTGTTAAAACAATGTACCATTTTTATTTCAAGCCTATCACCTGACCGTTAACAGCAACAAAACCTATAAACAACCTTACGCATGCTTACTGTTTCCTGTGTTCACAAAAAAGTACGTAGGCCGACATTTTTTTAATTTTTGTATTTTGACAACCGGACGTACAAGGGTTTCTTGCTGAGTGCAAATTTCAGCAACCCACACCGCCAGCACTTGGAAATACTCTTGATACTCTGTACATTCACCTTGGTAGAGGACGGAGATTGGACTCTCTGACTAGAATGAGAACAGCTTCCTCAATGTTGGCTTCTTTCTTCATTCATTTTTCCTTTAGTTGGAGCTGTTGGAGATACTCCAAGAGCCACCTCTTCCAAAACAATTGGGTGATTTGCTGCACAAGACGCCACCGAAGCAGTTTATTTTCGGGAATGCCAATCGGAACTTCATCAGGCAGCAGTTGTGGCTTGGAGTCAGTGGTGCAGGGTCATTTGAGCCTGTTGACAAGGCACAAAGTGGCCTACAATTCTAGGTGGAACTAAATTTGGGCAAGGTTTGTAGAGAGCTCCTCGTGAGTAGTAGAACCCCAATCACTTTGAAGAAATGGGATTTTACTGACTTTATCCCAGCCTCCCAAGAGTCCTCCAAAATGGGGTGCCGAGGGTGCCACGTAACACCTTGTTCTTCCAACTGATTTGCCAAAACTGTCTACAGTTGACTGTGAATAAAGTTTAACTAATAAATAGGGGTTAAAAAAATACTGTAAAATGCTGTAAATAATACCTTAAATAACATTTCACCTCAACTCATGTAAATAAAGAATATAACATTACAAAACACAGTATCTAATTGATTGTAATCTGACACCGAATGCAAGCTGACCCAAAACATTCCAACCCTCTCAAAATTAAAATACAGTATTATGACATTGAATGTAAGCCAAATTTTGAATGTCCCGTACGTACTTAATCAGCTGAGAGCACTTGGTGACATTATCAACCAGTAGTGTGTTCACGGTGAGCGAAATGGAGAATCGGAAGCTTCAGCGGCGTCAGGAGGGAAACAATCGATCCCCTCCTCTTCCAAACCAGTCTGCAAAAAGAGGGAGGGCTGAGCAACTTGGACACTTGAAAGCAATGGAAACTCTGTTCTGAATACTGTTCATTTCTCAATACAGTAAAATCTCATAATGTACATGAATAAAAGCTCAACTTTTATACTTGGTAATGAAATAACTTTTTATTGAAAGACTTATTTTTAAACTTCTTCTACATGGGTTTCACAAAATTTTGGCACAATTAGTCATTTTAGTTAATAAAATTAATATGTAATTACAAATAAATGCTTTTTAAAAAGCAAGGATACTTTCTAAAATATGAAAAAGCACAAATTATATCCTGAAAACTAGGGATGGGTCGAATAACAAAAAATATCGGTTTCGGTTCCGGTACCGATTCTACAATTTAAATATCGGTTCCAGTATTCGGTTCCATTTTGAATACTTGCATTTTGCTTGCAACTTCATTCAACCAATGCAGGTAAAATTCATTAAATGTTTTATTTAACCTACCGAAGAATAGAACAATAACAAAGTGTGAAGATAAGATTTAATATATTCAGATAAACTTGTACTAAATTTATTTAAGGTAAGTAAATATGTAACAAATTATTCTTTTTTTCTTTTTACATTAATAGGTGGTGATTGTGAAAAGGTTTGGAAAATACTTTGACTAAATAACTCGCAGTGCTAAAAGCCATGACTTTAACCTATGATCATTAAAAGAGTGTCAACAACTCCAGTGGGCCACCTGCTTCCTTCTTCTTTTTGCTTCTTTTACCAGCCAGCTTCCCTTTTCTTTTTGCCTCTTTTACCTGCCTGCTTCCTTTTTCTCTTTGCTTCTTTTATGTACTGACAGGGCAGCCCACTTCCTTTTTTTTTTTCGCTTCTTTTATGCAGTGATCTGCTGGTTTTTTTTTGCTGTGTTGGAATGCCACACCTCTAAAANTGAAGATAAGATTTAATGTATTCAGATAAACTTGTATTAAATTTATTTAAGGTAAGTAAATATGTAACAAATTATTATTTTTTTTTTTTACATTAATAGGTGGTGATTGTGAAAAGGTTTGGAAAATACTTTGACTAAATAACTCGCAGTGCTAAAAGCCACGACTTTAACCTATGATCATTAAAAGAGTGTCAACAACTCCAGTGGGCCACCTGCTTCCTTCTTCTTTTTGCTTCTTTTACCAGCCAGCTTCCCTTTTCTTTTTTCTTCTTTTACCTGCCTGCTTCCTTTTTCTTTTTGCTTCTTTTATGTACTGACAGGGCAGCCCACTTCCTTTTTTTTTTTTTCGCTTCTTTTATGCAGTGATCTGCTGGTTTTTTTTGCTGTGTTGGAATGCCACACCTCTAAAAAAACATTGCTTCTTCCCTTCTCCAGCCCCCTTGGCTAGGCTATTCTCTGCTTTACAGGGAAACAAATAAGGCATGGAGAAATGTATTGATGGGCTAGCAGTGTTGTTTATGATGGAGGGGGGGGGCCTTAGTGATAAAGACAGAGAAGGGAGAAGACAGTTTATGACTACCACTCCTTAATTTTTGTTTTCATGTATGGCAGGCACCCCATAATTTTTTTCCTTTATTTTTGGGGAAAAGGGAGCGCTATACAGTAGGTAGACATTTTTGTAAGGACAGAGTTTTGCAGTAAATTGATTGTTTTTTAGAAACGAGAACCGAGTAGTTGTTAACCTAAAACCGGTTCCGAGTCAAACCTCAAGAACCGAAGAGCCGACCCATCCCTACTGAAAACCCAGAGTAATACACACTGCTTCTTTATTGGTGAAGTTTCCTTATTACACCACTNACCGACCCATCCCTACTGAAAACCCAGAGTAATACACACTGCTTCTTTATTGGTGAAGTTTCCTTATTACACCACTTGCCCTTAACAAATGACATTGAAGGAAATTTTTTCATAAGACTTTTATGTTTTGAAAAAAATAATGTTTCTTTATCAAATCCTTATTACTTTCCTTGCAAGAAGAGAAACATTTGAAAATTTGCATCGCACTAGGTAAAATGTGCTGCTCGATATTAATAAACATTCTTCCAACAAGGGGGTATAATTCTATTTGTAAGATGTCTACCAATTGATTTAAATTAGAGCGCATCAATGTCCCTAAAGGCTTTTATCTGTGCTCGGTCAATGAGCACAATCACGGCAGACTTTGACGGGGCGGCGTGTAGAGGATCTGCCGCTGTGCTCTCACTGCACTCTTATATACTGTAAGCTATGTTGGCCGTCTACTGGGCACAAAGTTGGTCTGTGCAAGGTGAGGCCTCCAAGGGACTGGAGTAAGGGCATTTGCAGGCTTATCTCTGGAACTCCTCACCCGGGGTTGTCGTGGGCTCGGGTCCTGGAGAGCTGTCTGCAACTCTGGTCGTGGCGCCAGGTGATGAGCAGCGGCTCTGGTCTTGTACCGTGACGGACGTTGTGTCTGGCCGGCTGGGGTGTGGCCTGCTGCCGTTGAGGTTGCTGTTGCATCCGTAGGCTCGGCCTCCACTCCCAGGGGAAGAGGCTGTCCTCGGTGGAGGAGCTGGCCCACAGGATGTCTGGCTCCAGGAAGCCTAATTAGGGGGCTGTGAGGTTGGCGTCTTGTGGCTTGATTTTGTTCTCGGAGGTCCAGGGAGCTGAAGGCTACTGTAGGTAAATTCGTTGAGGAATGACGAGCAGCAAGGACGGCAGCTGTCCTTCGATTGTTCCGCCTTCCTCCTTGTCTGCGGTCGAACAGCATGTAAGGGTAGGGTGCTACAGTTCACCCTCAATGAAGTGGCAGGCAACGTAACCCTAGCTAGAGTGTTTCCAGAAGTGCCTAAGTTAGTCCTTGTCAGGCCTGGCACTTCTTCCGGCGGGTCTATACGCTCTGGAAGGAGTGGGTTAGCTGACTTGGGGCTCTCTTGTATGTGCGCACGAGGTGCCTTTGCAAACCTGGTCCACAGTATGGGTGGCCATCGAATGTGTGGTGTTTTGACGTACGTGCACTCCTGGTTAGTGACAGCCTACAATCCTATTCTAGTTTTAGAAACTGGTTGAAATCTCGCGGTCCCCTGCCAATCCCTTGCGGAAAACGCTTACTAGGAATGCTTGTGGTTCACAATACACTCGAGACGAAGAAAAGAGGTACAGTGGAGTCTCCATTATCCGTCAGTCTCGGGACCGTCATTGTGACGGTTAAGAGAATAGACAGATAACAGATAATAGAAATGC